>JAQQSB010001712.1:42500-72347 GCA_029721515.1 Synanceia verrucosa | reverse complement strand
CGCTGTAGGGTTCAAATTTACACTGCATGTCTGGGTAAAAACTGACCTGCTTAGACTCTCTGTCTGTTGTTAACTGGACTGGTCACTGGACACTAGACTGTGTGTGTGTGTGTGTGTGTGTGTGTGTGTGTATACATGCATTATGCATTAAGATACATTAATGTGTAATAATGCACCTATTGATTTTTGACAATACTTAGTTACTTTGCGGTTGCCCGGGTAACCGAATATGCAAATGATAATAGAAGGTACAGTACAGATCAAAGCAGATTAGAATACAGATCAAAGCAGATTAGAACAGAACGGAACACAACTGAAGTGTTTAACAGAAGACACGCTGCTCATTTCACCTGAGAAAGTGAAGACAAAACTTTTGAGCCAGCTGATCCATCAGTTATCGGCATCAAGTAAGTACACAAATACATAAAGTAAAGCACTCATTAACCAGCTATTATTATTATTACCAAATCACATTTCACCAATGGTCTGTTAGCTGTCAATACAACACTGTTCTACAAAATTTCTCAAGTTTTAAAGTACCTGCTCCAGTTCATATCGTATCATATATTATATTATTGGAGTATTAATGCTGATACATCAACATGTAAGCTGTATTTGGGGGCTGGAGCCTATCCCAGCTGTCTTAGGGTGAAAGGCAGGGTACACCCTGGACAAGTCTCCAGTTCATCACAGGACACATAGAGACAGACAACCACTCACACTCACATTCACACCTACGGTTAATTTAAATTAGCCAATTAACCTAATCCCCATACATGTTTTTGGATGGTGCCACCCCCAGAAATGTGCATATGGTGTTTTAATATCAGATTCTGAAAATCATCTTCTTATTAATGTTTGTCTCAGGTACCATAACGTTCAGACAGAGTGAAACACCAGTCATTCCTCTGGAGTAACCGTATGGAGA
Organism: Synanceia verrucosa; assembly: GCA_029721515.1. Taxonomy (NCBI): domain Eukaryota; kingdom Metazoa; phylum Chordata; class Actinopteri; order Perciformes; family Synanceiidae; genus Synanceia; species Synanceia verrucosa. Next base: position 71,419 of record JAQQSB010001712.1, on the reverse strand, counting down.
CAGCTGACAACATGCCTGCCGACGCCATGGATCTGAATGCAGAACTTCTTACTGACGAGGAATACAGATTACTACTTGAAACCCTCTGGTACCAGCTCCGCCTGTCACTGACCAGCCAAGTCACCTGAAGAGTCCTGCAGGTGCTCATAACCCGGGCCATGAGGTCACTGTCCACCATCACCTGGATGAAAGTGTGAGCGGAGCACATGCTGGGTGCACCACCCTGGGTGCAGCTCCATATAGCTCTAAGCAGCCAAATACATCCATGTCTACTGAGACACTGAATGTTGGACTAGCTGCTCCCATCATGATCCAGGGACTGCAGGGCGTCATGCAGCCTGGTCCCCTGCTGCGTCAGGCAGGTGCTGTTAGCCAGGGACAGATCATATTTAAGGTAAGCTATACAGTAAGTTTAGGTTAAGGATAGATATCATAAAAGTCTTGTCTCAATACCTGCATCACAAAAGATGTCAGTCAGAGCCAAAAGGATTGGCAGAGTAATCAATTAGTCGATCGGTAACTATTTTGATAATTGATTCATTTTTCATTTTTTAATGTGCTTCACTGGTTCCAGTATTTAGCCTGCTGGTCAGACTAATAAGATATTTTGAAGATGTCATCTTAGGCTTTTGAAATCGTGATACAGACCAAACAATTAGCCACTATTAATAAACAATGAAAAATAATTTAGTTACAGCTAAAGTATCAGTCAGTGTTGGATGCATTAGGACAACAGAATGACAGAAAACAACCCAGTTCAATCCAATCTAAACTGAAAATGACATTTTCTTTGAATGGAAAACTCTCCTAATGTGTGCATGATGCTGTTCTGGACGTGTATACTTTGTCCTGCAGAAAAATGACACATTTTAGAAGTATTTAGGAGATGACTGGTAGCTCTGATGAGTTATTAGTTATATCAAGTGTCAGAGTTACAAGTGTCAGCCTGGTAGACAGGTGACCCCACTGCTTCTTGTTTACTCACCTCCTCTGTGTGTTTGTGTCTCTAGAAAAACCAAATACCAGAGATGGAGGTCCCTGAAGGCTACAGGCTGATCCAGGGAGACACTGGACAGAGGTAAATAACACACACATGAATGTAAACAAACACACACACAAGTGTACACAGATATTTAGCCCCTGACTGCCTCATCTATAAGTTCTCTTGATTCAAAATCCAAAGTAAGTGAGCTCTGGCCAGCTTTGCTCCAAATGTACTTTCTTTTTCACCATCTGCAGCAGTCATCACAAACTCATAATAAAAACACATTCAGCTTGAATATCATTATTATTTAATCAGTCTTTTTTAATTGGTTTAATGCATTTCACCCTATTATTCTGTTTACTGTTTTTCTGAAAGTCTGCTTTTCTCTCGCAGAAAGAGAAAACATGGAGAAGTACAGCATCATCAGCAGAACAAGCCGGTTCATCATCTGCATCATCCACAGACACATATGATGGAGCTGCTGCCCTCCACCTCGAACTCAGGTGTGATGGAGGCTCTTCATCCACAGACGTATGTGATGTCATATGGTAGTGTAATGTCAGTATAATGTAGTATCATAGCATAGTGTGATGTCATAGTGTAGTGTAATGCCAGTATAATGAAGTATCATAGTATAGTGTGATGTCATAGTGTAATGTAATGTCAGAATTGTACAGTATCATAGTATAGTATGATGTCATAGTGTAATGTAATGTCAGTTTAATACAGTATCATAGACATTACACTACACTATGACATCACACTGTACTATGATACTACACTATACTGACATTACATCACACTATGACATCACACTATACTATGATACTACACTATACTGACATTACATTACACTATGACATCACACTATACTATGATACTACACTATACTGACATTACATTACACTATGACATCACACTATACTATGATACTACATTATAATGACATGACACAACACTATGACATCACACTATACTATAATACTGTGTTAAACAGGCATTACATTGCACTATGACATCATACTATACTATGATACTGTACTATACTGACATTACATTACACTATGACATCACACTATACTATGATAATACACTATACTGACATTACACTACAGTCTGACATCACACTATACTGTGATACTTAATATATAAGTGTATATAATAAGTGTATATAATGTGATACTTGCACCAGAATTCCACAGTTCTGTGAGATCTGACAAGGCTTTCTCTACTAACTGTATTAAGTCGATGACTCTCCTGGGCTGGTTTTCCTTCACAGCAGGCATGTTCTCCAGTTCTTGTAGAATCTCTAAGGTGATGGTTGTCTTATTCCCATACCTGTTTTCCACGATTCTGAATATCTCTTCAGCAGTACTATATGTTGACAGTCTGAGATCCCTTAATATCTTCCCATCAACACTGTTTGAGGAGTTGGATTTTCTTGACCTCAGCTGATCCAGATGGTTCGCCTTGACTTTGTGGGCTCTCCCAGTCTTTCCTCCACCTGTGGTATTCTCTTTTATTTCCACCGAAGATGGGAAGGGCTGTTGGTTTAATCCTTACAGCAGCAGGTGCAGGTGCTACTGGCATTACAGGTTCTCTGCCACTCTCAACAGCTGTCTCTGCAGTCCTCCTTGCAGCGATGAACTCAGCTTTCCACATTTCCAGCCTGCTGAATACAACCCTTAAATCTTTAATTTGGTCATTCAGGCACTGTCTCTCTTCCATGAGGATCCACCGCTCCCAGGCAGACATAGTTCTGGTGTCCTCGTGCACCCTCTTCCCCAGGAGGATTAGGTGCATCTCATAGCTCTCCAAGTGAGTACTTTCAACAGGTAGGTTTTCAGCTACATCACAGCTCTTCTCAGTTTCATGGATCGCTGCTGTGAGCTCATAACAGCCATACATGGACCACAGGTTCACTTGGACAATGTCTTTCAATTCTTTCCATCTTTCTTCAGCTTCAGTTGCAGTTCTCTCAATGTCACCCTCTAGTGTCTCTCCAAGAACTGCATCTTCTTCCTTTGTTTGCTCTGATGCCTCAGCCTGGAGTCCCATCCTATAGTCCTCGTTGGCATCAAGAAGTCTCCTGTAGCAATCAGAGAGTCTGTTGAATTCCTCCCTCAGTTCTGCCTCGACCATGCTGTCTGCCTCTTTTCTGAGGAAGGTGGCCTGCTTTGTGAAGCTAGTCTTTGCAGTGGTTCTTTCCCTCCTGAGTTGTTTCACAGTCTTCTCCAACATTTCCTCTGCCATCTTTCTCAGGAATATAGGACTCCTCTGGCTTTTACCTTTATGCCTACAGCCCTCTTGGACGTGCAAAGCCTTTTATCTTCTCATCCACGCTGCACGCTCGGGTTATCAACTGTAGAGTCCTCTGGGGATAATGCTTCAATGCCTGCCTGAACTCAAACGGCATAGATGACCACATGACGCGGTACAACTCCATCCATTCATTCACTGTGTCTTTATTTATCCTCTCAATACCACACAGGATGGGATAGATTGATAACCTTAAAATGGAAACAGAGCATTAAATTAGATAAGCAAATTTATCAACATAGTATATTTGATAGCTTATTTCATCATGGTAAAATTAAATATCATATTATTATTTAAACAAATCATGTTAAATTTATGAGTGAGGTTGGATTTATTAGGCATTTTATTTAGGCAATTAATTCACCAAGTCTATTCAGTTCTTTAATTTGCCTCTCAACCAAATAAAATATATCTATATATACACACATGAAATTAGGAAGCCAGTGTGAATGAACTAATCAGTGTGACTTCAAAAGGAATCAACCAATATTCTTATATACTATCTGTTTATATCTCTATGAGTCTAATTGTCCATCTATTTATTTATTTATTTATTTATTAATTTATTTATTTATCTATCAGCATTTAGTTGGCAATGAGCACAAAGAATTAATGAATGAGTGAATAACTAACTGACTAGTGTCCACAGAGCAGGGCAAACAGAAGAGGAAAGACACTTTTGCACTCACCCCACTGATTGAGAACATCATTTAAACTCATAAAATGTAGACATACCGACAGCGTCTCTATGCTCATCTAAACACTGATGCAAGCTGTCTCTCCCCTGCAGCAGCATGCCACACTGAACAGACAAAGAAGCCACACACCTGTCTGCTGGCACACTTCATCAGAATGGCTCCTCCCTCACTCTCCTGCCTACCTGCAGATACCCAACACACTATTATTATTAGTATTATTATTATATTGATATTTATATGATTATTAATTAAACCCAGTCCCTTTAAATAAATTGGACATAAGGGGAAAAGAGAAAAAAAATATGCTGAATGCCTGCCGATCGTTCTCCTGACTCAACACATATTATATACTTATGAAAAAAATCTGTGCTGTTATATAATTGTGATTTTACAGCTTTATAGATAATTTTTCTCAACACCTACTTTTGGGATACAGATGGTGTCGTCTAAGGTCTCATCTGTTTTGATGGAAGCTTAACTTAAACTGGTGGTGTTTGCATTATGGTGTGGCATTTGTCTTGTTTTTGTTTTGTTCTCTTTTAAAGATCACCAAGCGTGCAGAGGTTGAAGCTACCGCTCTCGAAAACAAAGAAGGAGCACAACCTTGATGAGGAAACCCTGGGATGTAACCCATGGTGGGTTACATCCCACCATGGGAGAGGCATGAAAATGGTATGCTAATAAGTTAGCTTGTCTTGTTGATCTTTGAGACTATTCCCACTCTATGACCGTGGTGCGACTGTATGTTAGTGTTGTAAATTTTGAACAGTTTTCAATTTTCAGATGGAACAATGGTTCTGACCTCACTTATTTAAATTATTATTATTGTATTTTTGTCAATGCGCAATTGAATTACAGTTTTAATACTTTTGTACTCTGGCCATAAATATATTAGTGTCAGAAATAAGCATTATTCTGCCATAACATGTAAATATACCTTTGTCCCTTCTCCATTCCTCTCCTCAATCTGAAGGTAACAACTTCATGTTGAAGAGGACTGTTTTTGACCAGGTGATGCTGGTGAAACGCTTGGAGGAGGAGCAGAGCATCCTGTTAAAGGAGATGTCTCAGCACGTCCTTTACCTCCTGAAGGAAGTCAAAGAAGTGGAGACACTCAGAGGACAGACTTTGGAGAGCCTCAAAACCAACAGTATGTATGAGCTCTTCAAAGGAGAATCTTTTCCTCCACTCTGCAAACATGTTTAGTCCTACATGTGTAGAACACCTTCATATTTTTTCATTGTTAGAAATCTTGCCATGCGTTATGCTGAACTCAGCAAATGTTTGGTGTTTGTATTTGATATATGATGGAAACAATAAGTTATCAATATAATATAATATAATATTAAAATCAATAAATGATGCTCTGTATCATTGTTTTGTTTGTTTTCATTTACAGATTTTGGTGACCTGACAGAGGAGGCTACACAAGGGCTCATCAGTGTCCTCAGTGGAAGACGTCTCTCAGTGAAAAGTCAGCACAGACAGGCTGTAGATGTGTACTGTAGCTTAGCCTCCATGGACTGTGATTCACTTCACACACAGACAGAGGACAGTGAGGAGTGGGACGACAACGGCTTCATTATCCCAGAGTCAGAGTCAGAGGAGGAAGAGGAATAAGGGCCACTGCCTGACATTACTGAGGCACTGCTCCACTTGTATGGTGTTATTTACCAGCCCTGGATGTGGATGTGATTTGATTGTTTTATAGGTGAGGTTAGGTGACTTTATTTGTACCTGTAGGTAGATTTGTTTTGCAGTGTAAACAGAGGATGACATCTGCATTAACAACAAACTAGACAACAGAGCATCAACAAAGAAAAACAGACAAACCACAACAAGACAGAGTACTCGTTTGCTGCCTGAGACCAGAACAAGAACATTTCTTTTGGTCTCAACAAGAGAAAATACCTGAAGATGAGCGGCAGAGGAAAAACTGGAGATTTTTTCTTTTCGTCTCAGTGAGAGAAAGCATTAAAAGATGAGTGGAAGGGGCAAAACTGGAGCTCGATCGCTTCATTATATGTCCGTGTTTTCGGTCTCTTGGTGGGGACTGTTTCCTTTATTTTGTAGATCCCACGTAAATAAACTGTAGGCTAATTACCTCTTTTCAATATTTCCAGCGCCCAGTTGGGCAGCTGGCCACAATGCCCCCCTGGTTAGTAAAGCCGAACAATATACTTCTAAGTTTGGGCAATACTGGGTGAGGTTGAGATACACTGGAGATGGTGATCTCCCCAACCGTGATTATGTCGGTGAGACACTCCTCTTTGAGTCCTGTTGGATTAATGCCTCGGATGTATATTCTTTCATCGCATTGCCGAATAAGAGAGACTTTGAACTGTGTTTCCTCCAGGAAGGTCCTCTGCGAAGATTCCTGGAGGTACAAGCATCAAACAAGCTGGCCATGAAGTGGAAAGACTGGTCTGTTGAATCGTCAGTTCAATTGGACATCACTACTTTAACTGTAAAATTCTGGACTGGTAGGGTGTCGGATCATGATATTGATTTATACCTGCGGAGGTATTGTGACATCTTACACTCCAGTAAACCAGTGGACAGGTTTGGCATCTGGTATGGAGTACGGAGGTATAAAGTTAAACTCCGAACAGATGCCAACGGAGAACGGATTACAATTCCCACCTCAATTTCCCTGGGTATAATGGCCGTGTTATATATCCGGGCCAGTTAGTCGCGTGCTTCACCTGTCATTCCACCAATCATCAGGTGAGGCAGTGCCTGACGGTAAAGTGTTGGAGATGTGGCGGTCTGGGCCCCAGAGCCAAAGAATGCAACCAGCAGAGTCTGTGCAGCCCATGTGCTCAAAATGGCCACACATTCTTCAGCTGTCCAGCGTCTTACTCTTACAAGGCGAGATCCCAGCAGCAGCCTGATCCTCCACCAGGCACTCGGGAGCAGCAGAGACAGTCTGGTCCTGTACCAGTGCCATGGGCGCAACAACAGCAGCCGGGTCCATCAGCCCCACGAAAGCAGCAGCAACAGCAGCAGCATGGTCCATCAGCCCCAAGGGAGCAGCAGCAGTCTCTGGTCCTTCACCAGCCGTGACAGAGCAACAGGATCCTCTGGGGCCTGCCTCGCAGCAGCAGCGGATAGGCAGCCAGTCGATCCGCAGGAAACGTCAGCCCCCCTGCCAGCCCTCCGCTCCACCACTGGGGGAAACCCCCCAGCTACCACAACGACAGAGTGACGCACCATCCACAGCAGAGCAGCAGCGCTCAGTCCCCCTACCCGATGATTTCTCCTCTCCATCAGGTGAGGGGAGTCTAATTATACAAAGTGATGTTGATAGTGAGGTTGACAGTTGTGATGAAGCACAGGAGAAACATGAAAGTGCTAGTGAGAGCCCCAGTTCAGATTTCAGTTCAATAAGTCTGACTGCTGACCAAGGATCCTGTAGCATCCCTCTCTGTCCTCTGTCTAATGCCAACTCAGACTCTTTCTCCCCTACACCCGAGTTTTTAGCTCCAACAATTAACGAGTCACATGAAGCACCCTTTGAAATAGTAAGAAGGAAGAGACGATTAAAGCAATCTTTTCACAAGGAAAATAAAAGGCTGGATGACAGGCTCTCACCACAGTCACCACCCTGATTTACGATGAGCGTCCTTAAAATTGCCACCTGGAACGCTCGTGGTATTCAATCAAGTTCTTTCCGTCATCAAAAATTAATTATTTTTGAACACTGACTTTGATATTTTGTGCACCCAAGAACTGAGACTAAACACTCATGATGATGTCGAGGACGTCTGTAAAATGTGGCACAAAGGTAAAGCCTTTATATCAATAGGTGAAAATCTGGCTGACGGAGTGGACATATCTTTTAAAAGTAAAGACGTTGTTCTCATCAGGAGACGAGACATAATACCAGGGAGACTATTGATGAGAGATTGTTCATATCGAGGTGAGAAATATGGAATCATAAATGTCTACACCGCTTCTGAGAGAGTCAACAAAGTCTATTTATTTAAAAGACTCAGAGAATTATTGTTTGTGGGTTATAAAATCATTGTGTGTGGGGATTTTAATACAGTTACTGAAGAAAATGACAGATGTAGCTCAGTTCAGTTTAAGTTGAGTGTCGAAGGTAAATATTTAAAGGAAATATGTAATGAAGCTAACTTGATAGATGTGTGTCGAGCTGTGAATCCCCTCGGGAAAGAATTTACAAGGTTCGACTCTAAAACCAAGAATTTATGTCATCACATTTCAAAGTAAATCAGTGTGCAACTGTTCTAAATAACTTTTCTGATCACCTCATTGTTAAAAACTGACATTTGGCTCCTCAGTCAATCCAGGTTTCTGGAAACTAAACACACAATGTTTAAAAGACACAGATTTATTGATTTAATTGAAACAAGAAATACATAAAATAATAGAATTAAAAATAATGACCAAATCTGACATTAAATTATGGGAAATATTTAAAAATAGGATGAAAAACATTTTTTACACCATATCTAATGAGGGGACAGATTACAAGCAATATTGTTTATTAAGTTTCACAAGGTTTGGTATTAAGTAAATATTATTCAAATGAGGCCCTTAATAGTTATCCATGTAATATGAGTAGATTCAAATAGACAACAGTACAGAATTAATTATAACCTAAACAAAAATATTGAGTTGATTTTTAAAAGATGAACTCCCTAATGTGTAAATAATATTAATAAAAATGAATTTAATTCTATGGTACATAATTGTGTAGTAATCATCTAATTTGAATTTTATCAATGCACTGAATTTAATCTTTTGATGAATAACCAGCCTGTGGTCCAGAAAGTACAGAACTTAAGAAATACTGAAATGAGAATTTGATTAACTATTCGTTTTGTGCTTCAGACACATTGTTGCACATCCGTGTACACTGCAACCACAGTCTCATTTCAAACCAGAAGAAAGCATCAAAGCATGAACTGTATCAAAATAGAGCTGAAATCAAGAAACGTTACAGCCACCTCACCGATGGTGGAACTGTAAAAGAGCAAAAACATGACAACGAACTCCATAAACTGCCATGTTCAAAACAGGAGCATTAAAACACAAAGTAATATCTGCATTTACAAAGGTCAATCAGCTAGCTTAACAAACTAACTGCAAATAATATAGGGCAGGGGCATGATGGGAATTGCAGGCATCATTTTAAAAAAAAATCACTTCAATTAAAATCTGCCTGTTTATATTAATTTCAATCAACTCAATGTTCTCTCTATTTGTGATTTTATAAATATAATGCTTATGTTTTATTTTTTATTATTAACTACAATGGGTGCATTGTATTTGAAATTTAATTAAATAGTTGTCTCAAAATCAAAAACACAACCATATTGAATGTATTTTACCTAATACATTAATTCAAATCTACATGAGCACAGAATCATTTCTTACAGTGAAGTGACCCTGTGACCATGATGCCCTCCACCTAGCTGACTATCTACCTGTGACCACACAGGCATGCAAGGTCTCATATCATGTATAAACGTGTTATTTGCTTAGATGTACAGTATGTGTGCAAAAATATGTATTACCACATGACTTCAATGACAGGTTGACCTCTCCTTCTGCTGTTTGGAGAATTAAATCACATTAGCTTTTGATCCACCACTACTCAGAGCTTCATCACCCATTGTGTTAGTTTACTCAGAGACAAACTGACAAACAACAAAAAGTCTTCAATATATATGATACTTCTGCCCCAAAGGTCTCCAATTAAAATTTTCCAGCAGCAGTGGTCAGAAATCACACTGACAGCAACTCTGTCAGCACTGCTATGTAACTCATAACAGTCTTAATACACCAAATCCTGTTCGTGACGCCAGCTTGTCATGGAAAATGAGGAAAGAATGGATGCACCCAGGAGTCTTCTGCAGTTGATTGAAGAAGTAACATTTATTGAAGATTCTGATATGTCAGGAGGAATATGAACTTTGTCGTGGACAACCGTACAGCTGCCAGAGTCCGCCACATATTCCTACCTTCCCCTATGGTGCTCAGCCTTATAAAGTAACACCCAGTTAAGTACAAGTATATTACCTTACATTACTCTTGAGTAGCGTTACAGTCAGGGCATGCTCATTCTAAGCTCTGAACTAACAGTGGCGCCTGTTGTCTTGCTGACGCTCAGCCATCGGCCTTATCAAAGGACCAACGCTGGCAGACTCCTCTGACCTTGGTTACCTAGTCAACTTAGAGATAACTAGCCATCTGTTTTCCTTGAGACACTGTGCTTCAACCCTGCATTCTGGAGGGACAGTTTAAGGATTTACTGCTGTCAAAAAAGGACACTAGCCAACCCTAGGAACTCCTAAATTTAGAAAAAATCCATAACAAGTCACACCTGTATCATATCCTATTGTTCATTTTATTTCACTGCACCTTACTGTTTATTTGTTTATTTATTTGAACTATTATAGTCATACCTGTATCACATCCTATTGTTCATTTTATTTCACTGTTTATTTGTTTATTTATTTGAACTATTATAGTCACACCTGTATCATATCCTATTGTTCATTTTATTTCACTGCACCTTACTGTTTATTTGTTTATTTATTTGAACTATTATGGTCACACCTGTATCATATCCTATTGTTCATTTTATTTCACTGCACCTTACTGTTTATTTGTTTATTTATTTGAACTATTATAGTCATACCTGTATCATATCCTATTGTTCATTTTATTTCACTGCACCTTACTGTTTATTTGTTTATTTATTTGAACTATTATAGTCACACCTGTATCATATCCTGCTGTTCATTTTATTTCACCGCACCTTACTGTTTATTTGTTTATTTATTTGAACTATTATAGTCACACCTGTATCATATCCTGCTGTTCATTTTATTTCACCGCACCTTACTGTTTATTTGTTTATTTATTTGAACTATTATAGTCACACCTGTATCATATCCTATTGTTCATTTTATTTCACTGCACCTTACTGTTTATTTGTTTATTTATTTGAACTATTATAGTCACACCTGTATCATATCCTGCTGTTCATTTTATTTCACTGCACCTTGCTGTTTATTTGTTTGTTTATTTATTTGAACTATTATAGTCATACCTGTATCACATCTTACTGTTCATTTTATTTCACCGCACCTTACTGTTTATATGTTTATTTATTTAAACTGTTATCGTCATACCTGTATCACATCCTACTGTTCATTTTATTTCACCGCACCTTACTGTTTATTTGTTTATTTATTTAAACTGTTATCGTCATACCTGTATCACATCCTACTGTTCATTTTATTTCACCGCACCTTACTGTTTATTTGTTTATTTATTTGAACTATTATAGTCATACCTGTATCACATCCTACTGTTCATTTTATTTCACCGCACCTTACTGTTTATTTGTTTATTTATTTAAACTGTTATCGTCATACCTGTATCACATCCTACTGTTCATTTTATTTCACCGCACCTTACTGTTTATTTGTTTATTTATTTGAACTATTATAGTCATACCTGTATCATATCCTACTGTTCATTTTATTTCACTGCACCTTGCTGTTTAATTGTTTATTTATTTGAACTATTATAGTCATACCTGTATCATATCCTACTGTTCATTTTATTTCACTGCACCTTACTATTTATTTGTTTGTTTATTTATTTGAACTATTATAGTCACACCTGTATCATAGCCTGCTGTTCATTTTATTTCACTGTTTATTTGTTTATTTATTTGAACAATTATAGTCACACCTGTATCACGGACTACTGTTAATTTTTTTTCACTGCACCTTGCTGTTTATTTGTTTGTTTATTTATTTGAACTATTTAAGTCATACCTGTATCACATCCTACTGTGCATTTTATTTCGCTGTTTATTTGTTTATTTATTTGAAACTATTATAGTCACACCTGTATCATATCCTACTGTTCATTTTATTTCACTGCACCTTACTGTTTATTTGTTTATTTATTTGAACTATTATAGTCACACCTGTATCATATCCTACTGTTCATTTTATTTCACTGCACCTTACTGTTTATTTGTTTATTTATTTGAACTGTTATAGTCATACCTGTATCACATCCTACTGTTCATTTTATTTCACTGCACCTTACTGTTTATTTGTTTATTTATTTGAACTATTATAGTCACACCTGTATCACGGACCACTGTTAATTTTATTTCACTGCACCTTGCTGTTTATTTTTTTGTTTATTTATTTGAACTATTATAGTCACACCTGTATCACATCCTACAGTTCATTTTTTTTCACTGTTTATTTGTTTATTTATTTGCACTATTATAGTCACACCTGTATCACATCCTACTGTTAATTTTATTTCACTGCACCTTACTGTTTATTTGTTTATTTATTTGAACTATTATAGTCATACCTGTATCATATCCTGCGGTTCATTTTATCTCACTTCACCTTACTGTTTATTTGTTTATTTATTTGAACTATTATAGTCACACCTGTATCACGGACTACTGTTAATTTTATTTCACTGCACCTTGCTGTTTATTTGTTTGTTTATTTATTTGAACTATTATAGTCACACCTGTATCACATCCTACTGTTCATTTTATTTCACTGTTTATTTGTTTATTTATTTGAACTATTATAGTCACACCTGTATCATATCCTACTGTTCATTTTATTTCACTGCACCTTACTGTTTATTTGTTTATTTATTTGAACTATTATAGTCACACCTGTATCATATCCTACTGTTCATTTTATTTCACTGCACCTTACTGTTTATTTGTTTATTTATTTGAACTGTTATAGTCACACCTGTATCATATCCTACTGTTCATTTTATTTCACTGCACCTTACTGTTTATTTGTTTATTTATTTGAACTATTATAGTCATACCTGTATCACATCCTACTGTTCATTTTATTTCACCGCACCTTACTGTTTATTTATATCACCTGTGTTTACGAGACAATCACTGACATGATGTCAGCTGGTCCTTCTGTGGCAGGACTGAAATGCAGTGGAAATGTTTTTTGGGGGGATTAAGTTCATTTTCATGGCAAAAAAGGACTTTGGAATTAATTGCAATTCATCTGCTCACTCTTCATAACATTCTGGAGTACATGCAAATTGCATCATAACAAATGACTTTGTGAAAATTAATATTTGTGTCATTCTCAAAACTTTTGGCCACGGCTGTATATGTGAACAGCATTTTAAGCTCACAATGAGAAACACACTGCTGTTGTAATATTTCTGACTGAATGCATGTTTCCATGCGTGCAAGTCTTTGGAAAATCCATCAACATACAACATAACAAACTTATGTAATCTGTGCGTTTCAGGTCTGTTCACTTAGTTTTTGTAAAATGTTTATTATAGTCTAGTATAGAGATGGGACTTGAAAACAGGTTCTTGTTGAGAACCGGTTCCCTGTGTTTCAATTCCTTGGAATTGTTCAACAATTTCCAGCTGCAGCCACTGCTACCCCGCTACAAACCACGCCTCTACAAACTACGCCTACGTGTTGCTACGGTGGCCAGGGACGATTAAACTGCTTGCCCTTCTCCCCATGCTATTAGCATGACTGTTGGAGCTGGGAAAGACGCAGAGCAGACAGTAAAGTTAATGCTCTAGTAATACATTTAGCTAGGATTATAGTAGCTACTATTAAGGCTGGACAGCTAAGAAAAAGACTTGTGTCATCAATAGATGAGGTAAGTGTTTACAATTTTAACACTTGAAGTGCCAAGAAACATGATCGCCAAAAGGTTAGACAAGCGCAGTTTAATGCTGCATCAATGTTGTGTTGGAAGATATGAGTTCCCAAGTTGGCAAGTCATTGTGTTGGACGGAGAGCAGGCTATTCTTTATTCTGACAACATTGACTGGGAAGTATTTTCATTTATATCACTGAATCCGATATTAATAATTGCGACAACCATGGTTGTTGGTAGCAGTCAGGGTCTGAAATTAAATTCATTAATTAAATTTCTGTTTGGCGAGTAACTCCGCCTCTGATTGGCTCTGCTGACCTTGATGTTTTGTCTAGCAACGAACACCAGCCAATCAGAGGCAGAGTAGGAATAATTCATCATAATTAATCCTTTATTTCTTTTAAAAATGTATAAAGCAGGAAGTGTTGAGTTTAAAATGTTGGATGTGGAGCAGAAAAAGTTATTTGCAAGATGTGTGGAGTAACTGTAGAAGACAAGCAGCAGCTAAACTCTCAAAGGTTTCATTGTTCTACAGAATTAGTGAGAATATGCAGTCTGTCTGTGAGTATTGTTGGCTGTCATGTGTGCTGCTACACTGTTTGTGTTGAATATAGCCATGTGATTAACAAGTTAAAATGATTGTGGTCGTGATGCTAATTTCCGTTAGCCTGTCTATGGCGTTGTTAAGCTAGTGGACTTTGTGTAAGGCTAATACTGAAGGCAGTAGGCTACAACTGTTATGTCAGTGTGAAGTTACTTGTTTTATGTTTTCCGCCGTTTTGCACAATACATTTTCTTCAAGAAATATTATTGACTTTTATGCTATTAATAGTTTAAAAAACAACTTCCTGCTTGAATGCTTTTACCATGGGCTATGGTAGGTTAGACAGTTAAGTGTCTGTTAAAAGATGTGATTCCCAGGTTTGGTATGCCACAAGGAATAGACAGAGGCCCTGCTTTTGTCCCAAAGATCACTCAAGACTTGTCAGAGATCTTAGGGTTTAGGTGGCAGCTGCATGTTCCTTATCGTCCACAGAGCTCAGGTCAAGTTGAAAGAATGAATGCCACTGTCAAAGAGAGGTTGAGCAAATTGGTGGCGACGACAGGGCTAAAATGGCCTGACGCGCTGCCTATTGTGTTGTATTCCATTTGAAGTGCACCAAGTGCAACAACAGATCTAAGCCCTCATGAGCTATTGATAGAGAGATCAATATCCACGGTGCAAGTCCCCCTTTGGCACCACATAAAGCCTCACTGCTTTGGACGGATGAGTTCATGGTTGATTATATGAAACAACAAACTGAAGTTTTCAAGTGTCTGACAGGCTCCCCAAACCCTCAGGGGAGCTGATTCATTCCTTTAAGGAAGGTGATTCTGTGCTAATCAAATCTCTTGAAAAGGTGTCATTGACTCAGGTGGAAAGGCCCGGACCAGGTGCTACTGACTACAAGTACAGCTGTAAAGGTCAAAGGAAGAGCAGAATGGATTCACGCTACAAGGTGCAGATTGGCTCCAGCACCTGCCGATGAAGCACCAGCAGGGCCTGGCAGGTAATGGGGAGGCTGTTTCTCTTCTTCTTCCTCTTTCTGTGCAGATTCAGCTCAAACTAAAGCTGGCAGCAGGTTATAATATGACTGTTGAAGTTAGTGACTCCTCCTCTACCAGCAGCACTAATGTTACCGATAAATATATATATCTGTGTTCAATCTTTGGTCTTTGTAAACTATACTAGCATTTTATTTATGAGATACTGATGAGTCGATAGAGTGACCTCTTTGTTAATGTGTGTTAAGAATTATAATCATTAATGTACCGTGCGATTACAGCTAAACCAGGATTGGTGTTAAGATATTGTTATTTTAGGTGACTGTCTCTTGGGATTGATTTGATTGATTTTTCATTTTATTGCCTGTTTCCTGACTGTAAAAATAAATAAAGAATAAAAAAATTTATAAAATAAATAAAACCAAAAAGAGAAACTTCAACAGGTGATAAGCATTACAGAAGCCTACGATGAAGATGGATTCCCCTCACAGTGCGGGCCACCATGCATCGTATGTGCTAGTAACCTCTCCATGGTGGCGGCCCCCAGCTGTGCAAAAAGCACATGGGCTGAAGACCACCTCGTTTGTTCACCATTATATAATCACAATGTTTGTTTTAAGTGTTCAGAGTAGTGTGTAATCATTTGTAATGAAGGGCCCCTCTCAGATGCTAAGGTTACATCTTACATGTCATAATTTGCATAGTTAACAGGGTAAATAAGACGGGCACTGGTCACATTTAGACTGAAAAGTGATTTCCATTTATATTATTAACAGGTGTTGTTTTAAATTGACAGTTTGTGTTTTTTAAGGGTATCCATTTTTTTACTTGATTCATGTTATTGGATGGCTAAAAGGTCAATTTATGATTTAATGTTACTGATATGTGTTTTGAGATGTGTTAATGTTTCATCACAGTAATATTCCTGTAATGCTCGAGTAAGGTCTGTTTTACCTTCCCCCTTTGACGGTTGTCAGAAAATTTAAAAAAAATGTAAACTTCTGTGTTTGGTATTGATCTTATGATCAATAAGAGGGGATTGTTATGGATTTTTTCTAAATTTAGGAGTTCCTAGGGTTGGCTAGTGTCCTTTTTTTACAGTATTAAATCTTTAAACTGTTGCTCCAGAATGCAGGGTTGAAGCACAGTGTCTCAAGGAAAACAGATGGCTAGTTATCTCTGAGTTGACTAGGTAACCAAGGTCAGAGTCTGTCAGCGTTGGTCCTTTGATAAGGCCGATGGCTGAGCGTCAGCAAGACAACAGGCGCCACTGTTAGTTCAGAGCTTAGAATGAGCATGCCCTGACTGTAACGCTACTCAAGAGTAATGTAAGGTAATATACTTGTACTTAACTGGGTGTTACTTTATAAGGCTGAGCACCATAGGGAAAGCTAGGAATATGTGGCGGACTCTGGCAGCTGTACGGTTGTCCACGACAAAGTTCATATTCCTCCTGACATATCAGAATCTTCAATAAATGTTACTTCTTTAATCAACTGCAGAAGGATCCTGGGTGCATCCATTCTTTCATCATTGACTATTCAATATTTTCCACGACAGATATATACACTCATGAAATTAGGAAGCCAATGTGAATAAACTAATCAGTGTGACTTCAAAAGGAATCAACCAATATTCTTATATACTATCTGTTTATATCTCTATGAGTCTAATTGTCCATCTATTTATTTATTTATTTATTTATCAATCAGCATTTAGTTGGCAGTGAGCACAATGAATTAATGAATGAGTGAATAACTGACTAGTGTCCACAGAGCAGGGCAAACAGAAGAGGAAAGACACTTTTGCACTCATCCCACTGATTGAGAACATCATTTAAACTCATAAAATGTAGACATACCGACTGACAGCGTCTCTATGCTCATCTAAACACTGATGCAAGCTGTCTCTCCCCTGCAGCAGCATGCCACACTGAACAGACGAAGAAGCCACACACCTGTCTGCTGGCACACTTCATCAGAATGGCTCCTCCCTCACTCTCCTGCCTACCTGCAGATACCCAACGCACTATTATTATTAGTATTATTATTATATTGATATTTATATGATTATTAATTAAACCCAGTCCTTTTAAATAAATTGGACAAAAGGGGAAAAGAGAAAAAAAATATGCTGAATGCCTGCCGATCGTTCTCCTGACTCAACACCTCCCACTTGGGCTCTTGGTTTCTGAACTCAAGGAGGTCAACAGGTCATCAGTCTTTTGCTCTTCAGTGGGAATCAGGCCCACCAAGCGTCTGACGTCTCTGTGCAGAATTGTTGCAGGAACTTTAGTGAGAAGTTTCCCCTTTCCTGATATTTCACAGCCTTGTTTTGATGAGGTTGGCTTTTTAATTGGAACGGGATAGCTGGGAAAGGCCCTCACATAAACATCTCTCACAATGCCATCCTTGTCAGCGTTGACACTGACCACTCTGGCCAACTTATATTGACTCCTCAATGCATTCTGGTCAGCCAACCAGACGACATCTCCCTTGGCCACATTCCGCTCCTTAGTATGCCACTTGCTTCTTATGAAGAGGTTTGGGCCTGCCAGCTGACACCATTTCCTCCAGAATTTGTCCACCTCTCTTTGGATGCTCTGGAGCCTCTTGGATGGGTAACCTTCAGACTGGAAGTCTCCTGGGTCACTTCTCATGCTGGCACAGCCCAACAGAAGAGAATTGGGGCTGATGTAACTTACACAGTCCTCTCGGCTCTGTATCCTTGCTTCTATGGGTCTCTCATTGACCAGATTTGCAGCCATGAAGAGGATTGTTTGGAACTCGCCGTATGTAAAGGCTCCGTCACCACCGATGTTACTCAAGGCCCGCTTCACCAGTCGGACAGCTGCTTCTGCTGCCCGATTTCTGTGGGGAGAATCTGCTGGATGATTCCTCCATGACCACTCTGTTCCACACTTTGATGTTTCTTCTTCAATTTTTGTTTTGTTTAATTCCCTTAGGAAATTGTGAAGTTCCTCCAGTGCAGGCTTTGCTCCCACAAAGTTTGTTCCTGAGTCTGACCACAGTTTCTTGGGGTGCCCTCTTAAGGATGTAAATCTTTGATAGGCAAACAGAAATCCCTCAGAAGACTGGTCTCTGACAACATCAGTGTATACTGCTCTTGAGGCCATGCAGCAGAACACAATGCCCCAGACTTTGAGTGTGACTCTCCTTCTCACCTCATCTTTCACTTTGTAGGGCCCAAACAGGTCCACAGTTGTGAATTCAAATGGTTAGCAGGTTTTGTTCTCTCTGGTGGGAGGTTGCTCATTATTTGTTTGCATCACTTTGCTGTTGCTTTCCTGCAGATTACACAGCTGTCCACCACCCTTTTGCTAATCTTCTGCCTTTTATCACCCAGGCTCTTTTCCTCATCCTTAGAAGGGTTCGGGCTACTCCTTCATGATTAGCTTTGTGGGCCTCACGTGCTATCAGTGTGGAAAACCATGCTTCATAAGGTATGATTGGCACTGCAACTCTGTCTTCATCAAACATCTGGATCCTGCCCCCACAGACCAGGAGTCCAGCATCTCTGAATACTACCAATCTTTTTAAAGCTGTTTCTGGAAAAATTACTCCTTCTTGGGCAGCGAGGAAAAGGTCTCTCATAGCTGCTTCTTGTTCCTTTGGTTTCAGCACAATTTTCTCATTCATTATTACCTGCCCTTTCCTTTTTTTCTTGACCTTAAACCACTTTGTGGCAGCTCTTCGGACCCAGGCCACGACAACAACCAATTTGGATAAGCTGCTGAACTTTTCCACCTCCACGAGGTCTTTGATTCTCCAATTAGCAGGTGTTCTTGCCATAGCGGGTGGTCTTGGTTTGTCTCTGACCTCTGGTTTTGAACTCTCTGTTGGAAATGGAAGCTGTTCAGTCTCCTTTTGCTTTGCTCGAGTTTAGGCTCTAGTTACTACTGACGTGAAGGCTTTCCTCTGCAGCTGGTTGACACTTTGTCTGGCACATGCTGCAACCTCTCTAGCTGACTTTGAAGGCCACTCCTCCTCCGGCTGCCTCAGGAATGTTGGCCCATTTTGCTATGTGGAACTCTCCTTTAATTCATCAGGGGAACCTCCTCTTGTCAAAATGTCAGCAATATTCAGCTCTCTAGGGATCCACCACCAATCTTAATACTACTACTGGTCCAGCTCTCTGGATTTCACCCACACTGTTGGCGCAAAAAGGTCTGGTATCCATAAATTTCTCTCTAGATAGCCCCAGGACGGTTTGGCTGTCCACCAGGTGGAGCCAACGCTCTACATCCATCCCTCCGTACTTCCCAAAGTGCTACCTGAGCCTGGCTGCGAAGACTGCACCGCAAAGCTCAGCCTTGATAGCATCTCCTTTCTGATTCAACGAACCGCACCTTGGTCCCTTGTTTGGTGCTCCACCTTAAATGCATCACAGCTCCATAGGTCTTATCACTCCAACCTGACAAGGTGATTCCCCAGGGTCTCCCCTCCCAGTTGGCGGGTGTGAAGCTGCGGTGGAATGTAATCTGCCCAAGCTCCACATACTCCTCAAAAAGTTTGATGGCTTCGCCTCGGAGGCTTTCTGAAAGTGGCTTGTCCCAGGTTTCTTTGGTAAGTTTTCCACCCCCCGTCTCCTGGAATGCTGGAATGCTTTCCTCACAAGGATTGCCCCCTTCTGTTTGGCAGGTGTTACCAGGCCGATGGGGTCGTAAAGCCCAGCCACCTGGCTTAAAAGCTCCCTTCTAGTCAGTGGGTCAGGAGTTCCTAGTCACACCTCGTCCTTGAGAAGATGTTTGCTCACCCTCACCTTTTTCTTCCTCTTAGAAATGATGGATGATGGATGTTAACATGTAGTTTATCTTCTCCCACATTATAACCAACACCCAGAGCTTTGTTATCTTCGTCTCTCATCTGATTTGGAAGATTGATGGTTGAAACTTTTGTCACATCCTCCTCTCCTTCCTGGACAGCATCACTCCTTTGCCTCCCACTGTTCTCTGACCTTACCTATGGTTTCACCAGGAAGCCCCCAGCTCTCAGGATTTCCCCCACACCTTGGGTAATTTCATCCAGTTTCTCCAGGCTGTTGTGGGAGATAAGGATGTCATCATCATACCTATCCTCTTCAAGGACTCTGCATTCCTCTGTCCGATGGGCAAAGATGGGAAGCTTGGCTGTTTCTGTCATAGCTAGTTGTGCTATACATCCAGCTGGTCTGTCTCCCATATTAACACGGGTGATAGTATACTCTCTTATCTCCTCCTCAGGCTTATCCCTCCAAAGGAATCAGTGCAGGTGCATTTCACGTTCCTCTAACCACACTGAATTGTACATTTTCTTGATGTCTTCAAGGGCAGCATGTACCCCTCTTCTGAACCTCAGATTTTGGTGACCTGACAGAGGAGGCTACACAAGGGCTCATCAGTGTCCTCAGTGGAAGATGTCTCTCAGTGAAAAGTCAGCACAGACAGGCTGTAGATGTGTACTGTAGCTTAGCCTCCATGGATTGTGATTCACTTCACACACAGACAGAGGACAGTGAGAAGTGGGACGACAATGGCTTCACTATCCCAGAGTCAGAGTCAGAGGAGGAAGAGGAGTAAGGGCCACTGCCTGACATTACTGAGGCACTGCTCCACTTGTATGGTGTTATTTACCAGCCCTGGATGTGGATGTGATTTGATTGTTTATAGGTGAGGTTAGGTGACTTTATTTGTACCTGTAGGTAGGTTTGTTTTGCAGTGTAAACAGAGGATGGCATCTGCATTAACAACAAACTAGACAACAGAGCATCAACAAAGAAAAACAGACAAACCACAACAAGACAGAGTACTCGTATGCTGCCTGAGACCAGAACCAGACCAAGGCCCAATAAAAGAGAAGAAGCCACATGAGCAATTAAAAGACCATTAAAGCATCAAGTTAACCCAAAGGCCAATTTATGGTACTCCGTAAAGTGCCGTACGTAGAGACGGAGAGCCCTCTCCGTCGCCGGAGAGCCTGACGGAGAGCCTCTCCGTCGTCTCCGGGCGCAGGAATTTTTTTGTAATCACACCAATCACAGCCCTTGTTGTCTCCGTCTTCCCTTGACGGATTGACGGCCAGTTTAACAAAAATTGCTGCGCCCGGCGACGACGGAGAGGCTCTCCGTCAGGCTTCTCGGCGCGACGGAGAGGGCTCTCCGTCTCTACGTACGGCACTTTACGGAGTACCATAAATTGGCCTTAACTGTCCGTCAATCCGTCAAGGGAAGACGGAGACGACAAGGGCTGTGATTGGTCCTCTAGCTGCACCCTGCTGTGAAATGCAGCCCCTCTTCCTACACAGAAACAGACAGACAGGTCTCCTCTGCAGCAGCACAGACAAGACAGGAACTAAAGTATCGATTAGCCTTGTGAAAGGCAAATCAAACACATTCAACCTGCTCAAAAAATCTATTTAATTCATTTAGTAATTATGGCTGGGGTATATTTCCACAGAACATACCGAAAGTTGTTGGTTTGCGTTCGCTATTATCCGATTTGTGTTGAAAAGAAAGAGGAAGAGGAGTTTTAAAGATTGAAAGCAATCGATGTTGTTCTCTTCTATCTCCCTCACAAATAATTAAATCATAAAATAGTATTTTCCCCTGCTTTTATCTGCGATATTAAGGCGAATTGCTTCACTTTCCGAGGGGGTGCATTTCATGGCAGGGCTGCACAACACGCATCATGACGGAGAAGTGCGAGGGCTCGAGAGGTCTCCGTAGCTACGAAGTCGGATGACGGATTACGCAGACGGAGATATTCCAGCCTTAACATGATAGATAGGCCCTGTTGAGATGTGAAAGGTCATGCTTGTGCTATTTTATGACTTGTTTTAAGCATAGACATGTTTACTAGTTATGGTTTGTTATTTTTCAGATATTTTTACTAGTTATGGTTTGTTTTAATTATACGCACACGTTATGATGTATTCAGTCATATACAGTTTTACTAGTTGTGAGGTTTACTATTTTATTCTGTTAAATATGTTGAAATGCTTTATTATGCATAATGAAGAGTGTGAAAGTAGTTTCATGGTTTTCAGACAAAGAACAGAGATTCACAGAGGACAGGAATGTGTCCTTATCTCTTTGGCTGGAGATATCTTCGGTGGGCACACGATAACACTTTGGAGGTCCATTGTGCCGCCTCGGGACGCCCTTTTTGCACCAAATATCAACCAATGAAGAGAAGAACTGATGACATCCAACACCCCGAAGACCTGAAGACTACGCCTAGTTAGAAAGTGAAACTTGTAAAAGCTATAAAAGGATTGGACTTAGCCTTGTGCGAGGTTCCTGGACCGCCCAAGGCCTCAAGACCCAGATCTGTCCCAACATTCTTTGTCTCACTCATTAAATAGAGGTTTTAACTGAGAATCATTTCGACCTCCTTGTCATCGCTTCCTCTCATCTAAGACCACGCAGGAAAGCAGGTGAAAGGTATATTAAGTTGTTTTGGGAGTCAGACACTTGTTACTGGTTTAATACTGCTTATATTAGGGAAGCTGGTTGCGAGGTACCTTTCAAATAGTGAAGAACCGGAAGAAACTAGAACAAGTATCATTTGCCCAGAGAGGTAAAGTACGGGAAGAGACTACCATAGTACCATTTGGCCTGTGGGGTAAAGTACGGGAAAAGACTAGTACAAGTATCATTTGCCCTGTGGTAAAGTACAGGAAGATTCTAGGGCAAGTATTCACATTTGAAGTAAGGGAAAGTGATCACAAGTGCCCTGAGATAAACCACCTGCTTTTTCCTAATAGCCACTGGCTAAACATGACAACTACTTGGTTATTTCGTTTAATCTATAAATATTTCTCCTAAACATCATATTATTCCTTCACTTAGCCTGCTTAGCTGTAATGATCAGACTGTGTCTATTGTTAAATATCTGACTGATGACTATGTCTAAGGGAAAAAAAGACCAGACACACATAATATGATTTGGTTTATCAATTCAAGAGTTGTCTTCTCTTTAAAAAAAAAAAAAAAGGATTCAGACTTTAGCAATATAAAAATAACTTAATAGAATAATATGCAAAAGTGAAAGTGAAAGCAATAATGTGGATCTTGAATATGATGGTAAAAATGTACATGTTGTATCAGACAATCTATGAATATATTTGGTTACTTCTTACACTATAGCATATAATACATTCTGAATGTTTGTATTCAAATCCTAGCGAACGATGCGAATGGGCGGGGCTTGTGTTCATTGATGTCACTTGTGACGTCACAATCCTCCTGAACCGAGGTTGTGAAAGGAGGCAGTTTGCAGAGGTTAGTCACTCCCGGTCCTCAAACCAATGAGGAGTACTGGGGAGCTCTGACCTTTGGTCGTGGAGCTGCTGGAGATCAGTGGGTAGCCTTTTATGCTACTTGGGTTCATCTCCTGGAGATCAGTGGGTAGCTTTTTGTGCTACCCGAGTTTATCTCCTTGAGATGTCCTAAGCCACGCAAGTCTCCAGCCTGTTTCCTCCCAGGTCGGAGCTCTCCGGTGCTTCGTTAGAGGCTGGGAGGGGTAGAGGACAAGCCCTCAGAGGAGGACTTGTCCTCTACCTGCTTTTCTATGTCAAACAGAAAACATCAGATTATTCCAGCATATGTCACAGCTCAGTGACTGTCTCCAGTTGTGTAAAGTAAATAACAACATTTGTGTAACTGTAGTATTTATGACTTAAATGGACTGTAGCCTGCTGGTGACTTTCTGGACTAAATAGGGCTGCTTTTCTGGGCTGGTGAAAACTACTGATAATACAATATGCTAGGATATACATGATTTAAAAGTTGAGTATTTGTTCTGCTAATTCTAAGCACACTTTATCCTGTCTTGTTTGACTGAACTGATCAGATCCATGAATGTGTTTGATAAAGTGCAGGAAATAAACACAACTGCACTGTAATTCTCTGACTTTAGGAATGCCTATTACAATATATAAAAAAAACTGGATAAAATTTTATTCAACTTCATATGGAGAAATAAATGTCATTATCTAAAAAAAGAGGTACTATCTAACACGAGACAAATGGGGGTTTGGAGGTCCTAAGTTTTGAAACATTATACTTTTAAAATTAAATGGCTGACGAAATTGATGAAGGAGGAAGATAATATTTGGAACGCTTTCCCAAAATATATTTTTAATTCAATTGGAGGACTTAAATTCCTATTGAAATGTGATTATAATCCGGATAAATTACCTGTGAAATTAGCAAATTTCCACAAGCAAGCTCTGCTGGCATGGAAAATGGTGTACAAACATAATTTTTCACCGACCAATTATTACCTTTGGAATAACAGGAGTATTCAGTATAAAAACAGATCTTTGTATGACAAAATCTGGGTCAATAATGGGATTATTTTAGTCTCACAACTCAAGAAGACTGATGGGCAACTGTTGTTAATTTATTGACAAATTTGGTATTGCAGTTACACCAAAAGAATATGATATAATCTTTAATGCTATTCCAAGGAATGTACGACAGCTTCTTGTGGGCTCTAGATCCCAGATCCACATGACAACTTCTATAAACAGTATTTCTCTGGAAAATATTGATGTCACAAAAAACAATAGTTCAAATAAATACATTAGAAATCTTTTGGTAAACATAACTGTTCCTTCTGCTAAAGTTTTTTGGTCGTCTCTTTATAATGATATAGACTAGAAGAAAAATTGTTAGAACTTGGCAAAAACACAGGAAGAAAAGAACCCAAATGCTCGACTCAAAGCAAAGTAACAACAAAGGCTTTATTAACAAAACAGAAAACAACAGTACAGGGAGGGATTGACACTCTAACCTGGCTACCTGGAAATACAAAGAAAACAAGTAACACGGCTATCAAAATTACAAAATAAACAACAGAGCAAGCTATGAAAATTACAACTGAAAATACCCTGCCACTGGCTACTCTTGCTACTCAAACTGCTGGGGAAAAAGAACTATGACGCTCACAAATGGTGAGGAAAAATGGCAAAAATACTAACAAAAAGCGCTCACAAACGTGTGAGGGAGAATCTAAGTAAATAGCACACTAAACACGGAGAACTGACTACACTGACAGACAAACACGAGGGAGACAATCACAAAAACGAAGCAACAGCTCGATGAACAGACAACACTCTGACAAAGGAATGGGAAACCTGACAAGAAGCGATGACGTGGACAAAGGCTGGTAGACTTGGTTCACGGACACAAGACGTACTGGCACAAAACAAAGGGAGACAGACATATTTACACTGGGTAATGGGGAACAGCTGGAAACAATCAGGGGCAGGGCTGACAATCACCACATGCGGGAAACACAGGGTAGGAAGAGTGACCATCGGGCTGACCCTTTCTAGTTTGACTCTGCTGACATGGAATGTGGGGTAAACTTTGAGGGAGCAGGGGAGGTGCAGATGAACGGATGCAGGGTTCACCACCTTGGTGATGGGGTATGGTCCAATGAATCTGGGTGCCAACTTCTTCGAGACTTCACGCAGGGGGAGGTCACGGGTGGAAAGCCATACTCTCTGTCCATTCTGGTAGACTGGCGCTGGTCTTCTCCGGCAGTCTGCCGTCCTCTTCATCCCCACCACGCTGCACTGCAACACTCTGCGAGTAGCTTCCCACACCCGGTGAGCCCGTCGGACCAGGGCTGGCGCTGACGGGACCGAAACCTCTTTCTCCAGGTCAGGAAAGGCTGGTGGCTGGTAACCATACACACAGTGAAAAGGGGATATCTTGGTGGCAGCCGAGGGCAGGGAGTTATATGCGTACTCGACCCAGGGAAGAAGCTTGCTCCAAGAGGCGGAATTCTGGGTAATAAGGCAGCGCAGGCAGGTCCCCAGTACTTGATTCAGCCGTTCAGTTTGTCCATTAGACTGAGGGTGATAGCCCGAAGAAAGGCTCACAGAGGCTCCGATAAGGCTGCACAACTCTCTCCAAAACCTTGACACAAACTGAGGTCCTCTGTCGGAGACAATGTCTGTGAGGAAACCATGAATACTAAAAACTCAACTAAACATAACTTCTGCCGTCTCTTTAGCTGACGGCAACTTGGGCATGGCAATGAAATGTGTCATTTTAGAAAACCTGTCCACCACTGTGAGAACGGCGGTGTTCCCGTTGGAGCAAGGTAGTCCTGTGACGAAGTCCAGAGCGATTGCAGTCCATGGACGACTGGGCACGGGAAGTGGCTGGAGGAGACCTGCTGGTTTCTGGGCTGCAGACTTATTACGGACACACGGAACACGCCTCCACGTATTCCCTGACGATCTTCTCCATAGATGGCCACCAGAACTGCTGGCGAATGAAAAACAGAGTCCTTTTAACACCAGGATGGCAAGTGAGGCGAGATGTATGGGCCCAATGTACCACCTGCGACCGCAGCCCCTCAGGCACAAACAGCCTATTGGGAGGACAGCCCTCTGGTGGTGGGTTTTCCCCATTGGCTTGTTTCACCTCATTTACTATTGGCCAAGATACTGCTCCTACCACACAGTTGCGTGACAGGATGGGTTCAGGTGTCTTGGCAACAGGCTAGGGGTCGAACAGCCGTGAGAGGGCGTCAGAATTGACGTTTTGACTCCCGGGCCTGTAAGAGAGGGAAAAATTGAACCGATTAAAAAACAAGGACCACCTGGCTTGGCGTGAATTTAGTCTCTTGGCCTGTCGAATATACTCCAGATTCTTGTGGTCTGTCCACACCAAAAAGGGCTGCTGGGCCCCGCCAGCCAATGACGCCACTCTTCTAGCGCCACCTTCACCGCCAGCAGCTCTCTGTTGCCCACGTCGTAGTTTCTCTCAGCCTGTGATAGTTTCTTGGACAAGAATGCACAGGAGTGCATCTTGCCGTCTGTCGCTGATCTTTGGGATAGCACCGCCCCTATCCCCACATCTGAAGCATCCACCTCCACCACAAACTGTCTGGTCAGGTTAGGCTCAGAGAGAATGGGGGCTGACGTGAATCGTGCCTTGAGCTGCCGAAACGCTGCCGGGGTCCACTGGAAGGAAGACTGAGGAGAGGTTAATGTATGCAGAGAAGCCGCGATGGTGCTATAGTTCCGAATGAACCGACGATAGAAGTTAGCAAATCCTAAGAATTGCTGAACCTTCTTCCGGTTATTCGGAACGGGCCACTCTGCAACAGCCTTTACTTTAGCCGGATCCATCTGTATCGACCCAGGGGCTATGTTGAAGCCCAGGAAAGATACTGATTCGGCATGAAATTCACACTTCTCCGCCTTAACATACAAATGATTCGCTAACAACTTATGCAGCACCTGGCGCACGTGTTGCACATGAGTTTCAAGGTCCCAGGAAAAAATTTTAATATCATCAATGTACACATACACAAATCTGTTCAGGTACTCTCTTAAAACATCGTTCACCAAGTTCTGAAAAACCCCTGGGGCGTTGGAAAGTCCAAAAGGCATCACCAAGTATTCATAATGTCCGGACGGGGTATTAAATCCCGTTTTCCACTCATCCCCCTCCCTTATGCGTATGAGATGGTAAGCGTTGCTCAGATCTAGCTTGGTGAAAAACTTAGCACCTCGCAGCTGTTCAAAAGCATCTGACATGAGAGGGAGGGGGTACCTGTTCTTAATGGTTATTTCATTGAGAGGAGCATAGTCAATGCAGGGCCTGAGAGATCCATCCTTCTTACTCACGAAGAAGAAGCCCGCTCCCAGTGGGGAGGAGGACGGCCTGATGATGCCTGCCTGTAGAGAGGTCTGTATGTAATTGTTCATTGCCTCTCTTTCCGCGCCGGAGATGGAATACAGCCTCCCCTTGGGCAAGGCCGCCCCCGCTCGTAGCTCAATGGCACAGTCATAGGGCCTGTGGGGAGGCAAAGTGAACTTTGAACTAAAAGTGGCTTGTCCCAGCTTTCTCTGGTAAGTTTTCCACCCCCCGTCTCCTGGAATGCTGGAATGCTTTCCTCACAAGGATTGCCCCCTTCTGTTTGGCAGGTGTTACCAGGCCGATGGGGTAGTAAAACCCAGCCACCTGGCTTAAAAGCTCCCTTCTAGTCAGTGGGTCAGGAGTTCCTAGTCACACCTCGTCCTTGAGAAGATCTTTGCTCACCGTCACCTTTTTCTTCCTCTTAGAAAAGTTGATGGATGTTAACATGTAGTTTATCTTCTCCCACATTATAACCAACACCCAGAGCTTTGTTATCTTCGTCTCTCATCTGATTTGGAAGATTGATGGTTGAAACTTTTGTCACATCCTCCTCTCCTTCCTGGACAGCATCACTCCTTTGCCTCCCACTGTTCTCTGACCGTACCTATGGTTTCACCAGGAAGCCCCCAGCTCTCAGGATTTCCCCCACACCTTGGGTAATTTCATCCAGTTTCTCCAGGCTGTTGTGGGAGATAAGGATGTCATCATCATACCTATCCTCTTCAAGGACTCTGCATTCCTCTGTCCGATGGGCAAAGATGGGAAGCTTGGCTGTTTCTGTCATAGCTAGTTGTGCTATACATCCAGCTGGTCTGTCTCCCATATTAACACGGGTGATAGTATACTCTCTTATCTCCTCCTCAGGCTTATCCCTCCAAAGGAATCAGTGCAGGTGCATTTCACGTTCCTCTAACCACACTGAATTGTACATTTTCTTGATGTCTCCAAGGGCAGCATGTACCCCTCTTCTGAACCTCAGATTTTGGTGACCTGACAGAGGAGGCTACACAAGGGCTC
>JAQQSB010001712.1:0-37500 GCA_029721515.1 Synanceia verrucosa | reverse complement strand
TGTTTGGTCAGAATTTTAAAAAGAACATGTTAAATAGCTGAAAATGTGTTTTTACCATATTTAGTGATGCCTGCTATAGGTGAACACACAAAACCATACCCCACATGATAAAGGAAATCAAGACCTTTCCAGAAATGTTAATGTCATGATTGTAGGTAATTCTGTTGTTGAGCTCGATGACTTAGAAAATGCAGAAAAGGCAGAGTTCAAAGGTCAATAGTTCAAAGCAGGACTGGCATAGAGCCCTTAGACTGACATCATACTATCCTCCTTGATAAGACCTTTCCGATGATGTATTTGGTTTACCTCTATGACAAAATTTAAAGCTTTACCTTTCTTGACCAACCCCTAGTGTCAGGTATAGATTTCAAGAGGCCATGAATGGTCACCTGCATAAAAATGATTAAAACCTGTTTTGGTTGACATAGTGGACAAATGTCTTAGTGACAATTTAGTTTTGGCTTATTATAAGTCACAAATGTCATTTCAGGCCACTTAGACCATGTTTTGTGTTGATAATCAGTAGTTCTTCACTAACCCCACCCCTAACCCTGATCAGTTGCATTGTATCTGAAGAATCCAGTGTCTGGGTGATCCTCCATGAAAATGATGGTTGTTTATGAATTCTACTTTATATTACTTTGTATAAATGGGTTGATATTACTTCATATGAATGGCTCTTGTACATACTCCCACTTACCTCAGTTATCATCACGGTGTCCGTTTCCACTGCTTCACTGTCAACATCCAGCTCTACATTCCACCAAAACCATCAGGACCTTCAATCCTCTGATGCCCACCTCCTCTCCCTTTCACACAGAACCAAGAACCGGACCTGGGGCTTTTACTGTTGCTGCCCCCACACTCTGCCCATAAACATTCACACCTGCTCAGACCTACCCAGAATCAAATCCCTGGAAAAAACTCACTTATTCAGAATTGCTTTCAATGTTTGATTGCTTTTATATAGATACTGTTATGATCTTTTCAAATATTGTGCTTTTATGTCACCTTTGATGTACAGTGTCTTTGAGTAACAGGTAACGTGACAGGCAATCTGTTCATAAAATGTATTATTATTAAAATATAATTGTTAGCCAAAACTAAATGAGGACTAACTGGGTCACACTCACCAGTTTCACATATTGATCATGTCAAAATAAATATCATGGGGATGATAAAATAAGACAATTTCATTTACATTTTTTATTAAAGAAAACACAATATACTGAAAAACACACACACACACACACACACACACACACACACACACACACACACACAGGTCTTGGGCCACTGAGAAAACATAAGGGAATAGAGGTTAGTCAGTAGTAATATCCATATGAACAGTTTAGAAAGTTTATATTACGATATGTTAATGTTAACTCACATTAACTTCTATGCATTGATAAATAACCAAAGCTAGATTTGCTGTTATGTGAGGTACTTGTTTCTATTTTTCATTTGTTTTAATTAGTCAGACTACATGTCTGTTTTGCTCCTATTTTGTTGTAATTGTTTATTTTGTACTGTGTTACTTTGTTATTTTCCAGTATGGAGCTGAAAAAAATCTCAAAAGTTAGTGGAGAATTACAGTAAAACCAGTGTTGTTTTAGGCAGCCATTTTAGATTTAGTCTTAAGTCTTTTGGAATGAAAATACTTTTTAGTTTTGGTGACATTTTAGTCATTTCTATATGTGATAGTTTTTGTCTAGTTTTAGTCATTTTTAGTTAAAAGAAAACAAAGGATTTGTCTTTTTAAAAAATAAAAATCATTCAGATCAATGTATTAGAAACTGGACTTAAGGATGACAGGTTGTATCAATTGTTCCAGTTCATAAAACAACAGTTAACCTTAATGCTTCTGTATAATAACCAGGGCCCAGTTTTTCAAAAGGAATCCACTCAGATTTTGGATAACGGATTGGATCAAATCTTGAAAATGGCTTTTTTAAAAGAAAAAACGGATTATGTAATCAGATTAGATCATGTAATCCAATCTGGGTTTTGATGTGGATCAAACCTTTGGTTTACGTTTTTCAGAGCTTTTAGTAGGATTGGGATCACTTTGATCCAAAAAATCTGGATTAAACTGATCCCATCAGAAGGGTGGATTCAGCATGGATTTCAGGCCCAAAATGTGATGTGTAGCATAAATAGTGTAGAGCAGATTAGTCAATCATTAATTAATATCAAATTATGTATTTATGAACAATATCTTTAAGTTATTGATCATAAACCAAAAATTGCCTTTAATAGTAGAAATTATCAGGGCGCCACCCAGTTTTGCTAAAACAGGGAAAACTTGTGAATTTGACATTAATTAATAGAGTCTCTTAATCTCAGGGTGCTACGGAGTTCTTGACCTAGTGTACAGTGATTCAATTACTTTATATACACACACAAATCAACTAACCATGTTCTTTATAAATGAGAAGTTTATTTGACAAACTATAACCAGACTACTACTGTAACAGAAAATAACTAATAATAAATGTTTAGTTTGACGAACTAAATGACCAGGCCACTAACAGAAATAAGAAAATATAAAAAACATGGGAAAACATGGGATTGACTCATCGTGACCAAAATGGAATGAATGATTACACAAAAGTTTAAGGATGAATGATGAATTGATTCAATGTGACCAGTTTAATTCAGTGGTGGTTATCTAGACCAAATTAAGAATTAGGCTGTTAACAAAATTTGGTTTAGGTTTGGTGTACCGTTCAGCAGTTGAGAGTTTGAGAGGCATCAGAGAAGATTGTGAGTAATTTACTATTCAGAGTTGGTTTAGCATTTTATTGAATTCTTACTAAATATTATTAAGTTTTCTGGATTAAGCCCTAAATTCAGGCCATTTAATTTAGCGTCTAATCATCACACTCTTTAATATCTGTAAGATGTATATGCATTATATCACCGTTCCTGGATGGATGGGAGTGAGGAGTGGCAGCAGGTTTTGTCTGGATCTGCTGGATCTCTGCAGGTGACTTCGGCTTGAACTTCACCAGTGGCTCTTTCGGGCATCGGTGGACATCTCTGGACAGCTCTGGACATCTCTGGGCAGTTCTGGGAACCTTTGGTCATCTCTGGACAGTTCTGGACAGCTCTGGACATCTTTGGTCGTCTCTGAACATCTCTGGTTGACATGGCTCCATCTCAGTCTCTCTCTGTCTGTCTCTCCTCTTCACAGCATAGTCTCTGTGCCCTTGCTTCTATTCTTCCCCCCTCTTTGTTGGTGGGGGAGGTCGGCTGGATTCACACCAACGTGTCGACCGACAGTCTTTTCTTCTTTTGAGTTTCTTAATGACGGCTGGAGTCATTTTCTGCAGCCTGTGTCTGAGCAGAGGAGCTGGCTCACATTTTCAGGGCAAAGGAGTAGACAGAGGAGACAAGATGGTCTTGAGGCAGGATGCAGAGTTGGAAGGTTCTGGATAGGCTGTTCTTCATGCCATGAGGTGCTGGGTCCTGAGGAGGCCATTCAGAGGCAGCATTCAGAGTCTTTCAGTCATATCTGGAGCAGGTTGAAGGTTCTGGAGAGGTTGCTCTTCATGCCATGAGGCGCTGGGCCTGCGGTGGGACAGCATGTCTCTGTCTCTGGGTCATCATTGTTTCCCTCCCCCTCCCAGCATGTGGGAGAGGGAGAACAGAGATGCAGTGGAGAGGATGAAGACCAGAACTTGACTGGCTGAAGGACTGAAGAAGAGTAGCGCCAGCGCTCAGACCAGCGGGGGCTCTTTATTATCTTTGCTGATGGTCCAGTGGGGTGTGACCACTGGTCCATCCCCATCCACCAAGTTAACTGAGATGATATTCTTTTAACTTATTTAATATTAATACTGCTGTGTTTTACTTTATTAAAGTTTCTCTACATGTAAGCTCGCTCTCTCCGCTGCAGATCAATACCAAACACCTTATAATAGGAAACCACAGAACAAAACTTGACCAATTGAATCAAAATGAATCAACAAATTAAATAACACAGATGAACCATGGTATCAGAGCATATAGGAAGGTGTTTTACAACAGGCATATCTATGTATGATTGTGTCTGTAGAGTTAATCCACAACCAATCCCACATGTCACATTTAGTCCTTATCAGAAGGAGGAAAAGGAAGAGGATCTGTGTGGAGACTGATGTTTGACATTGTCACAGTGATACTTATATGACAGTAGCTGAGGAATGAAAGCATAGTCAACCATTAAAATCTTAATGTAATGTTCTGTTCCAGGCAGGGAGAAAGGAAGAGGCCACATTAAGCTTTGGATGTGTCTGGCAGGATTAAAGCAGGAATGTGGGGCAATAAACTCCTCCTCCTGGTGTATGTCCTGGAGTTCCTTGGGTCAGAGAGGAGGAACTGGTCTTATCTGTTTATTCTGCCAGTCATAAAACTTAAGCCTTTAGCACTTAGGTGTCACATAGTGTCAGATGGATTTCCTGGGGAAATACTCAGAAATGAGAAGAGTTGAGTTCATTATTTTATAATCATTGATATGCTACAGTGGTTTGTCTGTTTTTCTTTGTTGATGCTCTGTTGTCTAGTTTGTTGTTAATGCAGATGTCATCCTCTGTTTACACTGCAAAACAAATCTACCTACAGGTACAAATAAAGTCACCTAACCTCACCTATAAAACAATCAAATCACATCCACATCCAGGGCTGTAAATAACACCATACAAGTGGAGCAGTGCCTCAGTAATGTCAGGCAGTGGTCCTTACTCCTTTTTTTTTTTTTTTTAAGTACAAATTTATTAAATAGAAGTGCATTAATTACAGTATACAGTTACAATATACAATGAATACGACACTTGTGCCACGAGTTACATAACATCATCATCACTGCCATTCATTAATTAGAAAATTTAAAATTAGTCCATTTTGAAAAAAAAAAAAAGTTAAGAAACAAGGTTGAGTTTATTCCAGGGGAGGGACTGGATCTTATCTAGAGTTCTCCTCCTTCTCAAGTCAGTTAAAACGTGTTTCACCACGGTATCGCTGTCCATCACTGTCTGTTTCAGGACCATAACGCACCTTGTTATTCACAGTTTATCACATACAATACTAATAATCAGTTGAAAATGTTCTCATTTGTTTGTCTAATATTCCGTACATTACTGATTTATAACTGACTTCAAGTGCCAGGCCGAGACCCTGCAGCTGGGACCAGACCTCCTGAGCTCGGTAACACTCC
Organism: Synanceia verrucosa; assembly: GCA_029721515.1. NCBI lineage: Eukaryota > Metazoa > Chordata > Actinopteri > Perciformes > Synanceiidae > Synanceia > Synanceia verrucosa. The sequence goes on along the minus strand of JAQQSB010001712.1, from coordinate 32,303 downwards.
ATAACAGTCCATCTTACTTATTTTATCAATAATACCCATTTACTATTTATATTATTATTATTATTACAATTATGTTAATCCCCCAACCCCCTCAACATTACATTTCCAGTTTCCATGTTTAGATTGTGATTTTAAAAGAGATTAGATTATTTGGTATTGATGCATGGAATTTGTTGTCTTTGAATAGTGGCTTTATCTCGTACTGTACACAGCATATATCAATGAGAATTCATTTTTCCAGTAGTGTATGGATGTCAGCTAATATTTTATTTTATTTTATGTTTTTTTTATTTTCCAGTGAGGTATTTTCAACACCTCACTGGAAACATGCCACGTACCGGCCTGCTTCAAGACATCCGCTATCATCCCTGTTCCCAAGAAGCTGAGGACAACAGGTCTCAATGACTACAGACCCGTCGCCTTGACCTCTGTGGTTATGAAGTCATTTGAGCGCCTCATGCTTCCACACATCAAAGACATTACTGACTCACACCTGGACCCCCTGCAGTTCGCCTACAGAGCCAACAGGTCTGTAGATGATGCAGTTAACCTGGCCTTGCATTTCATCCTTCAGCACCTGGACTCCCCAGGATCCTATGCCAGGATCCTGTTTGTGGATTTCAGCTCTGCCTTCAACACTATCATCCCAGCTGTCCTGCAGGACAAGCTCTCCCAGCTGAACGTGCCAGACTCCACCTGCAGGTGGATCACAGACTTCCTGTCTGACAGGAGGCAGCATGTAAAGCTGGGAAAACACATCTCTGACTCCCGGACTATCAGCACTGGATCCCCTCAGGGCTGTGTTCTTTCCCCTCTGCTCTTCTCCCTGTACACCAACAGTTGCACCTCCAGTCACCAGTCTGTCAAGCTCCTGAAGTTCGCGGACGACACAACCCTCATTGGGCTCATCTCTGATGGAGATGAGTCCGCCTACAGGAGGGAGACAGACCGTCTGGTGTCCTGGTGCAGCTTGAACAATCTGGAGCTCAATGCTTTAAAGACAGTGGAGATGATTGTAGACTTCAGAAGGAACTCAGCCCCGCTCACACTCACCCCCATCACCCTGAGAGACTCTCCAGTGGTCACTGTGGAGTCCTTCTGCTTCCTGGGCACCATCATCACCCAGGACCTCAAGTGGGAGCTGAACATCAGCTCTCTCACCAAAAAAGCCCAACAGAGGATGTACTTCCTGCGGCAGCTGAGAAAGTTCAACCTGCCAGTGAAGATGATGGTGCACTTCTACACCTCCATCATCGAGTCCATCCTCACCTCCTCCATCACCATCTGGTACGCTGCAGCTACTGCCAAGGACAAGTGCAGACTGCAGCGTATCATCCGCTCTGCTGAGAAGGTCATTGGCTGCAGTCTGCCTTCCCTCCAGGACCTGTACACCTCCAGGACTCTGAGGCGTGCAGGTAAGATTGTGGCCGATCCCTCCCACCCTGGACACAAACTCTTTCAAACATTACCCTCTGGCAGGAGGCTTCGGTCCATCAAGACCAGAACCTCACGCCACAAGAACAGTTTCTTCCCGTCTGCCACCGGCCTCAGAAACAAGGTCCAGGTCCCCCGCTGACACCCCCTCCTCATAGACTGTACGTTACATTAAGGTGTTCATTAATGCACATCACCGGCACTGTTGCTGGTCATGCTGCACATCCACACCATAAAGTTGCACTCAAAACCTGTATAAATGTAAATATCAATGTAAATATCTTGCACTCCAAACATTCTTGTACAAAATACGTTAATTCCGTGGCTCTGTTTCTTGCACTGTTACACTGTTACTTGTTTTGCACGACTACACTCTTACTTTATATATTTTATATTTGTATCTTCTACTTTATCTTGTTTTTTTCTATATTTATGTTGCACCAACCCACCAGTGTCATGTCAGTCTAGTTAAGTGTGTTTATTATTTCAGTTTTGTCTTTTGGTCGTGTCATTTCCTGTTTTATTTTGATATTTATGGTCTTTCCTTGTGTTTCAGCTTGATTCTTCCTGCCCTTGTGTTTCCCATGTGTGGTGATTGTCTGCCCCGCCCCTGATTGTCTCCAGCTGTTCCCCATTACCTAGTGTATTTATGTCGGTGTCTCCCCCAGTCCTGTGCCAGTACGTCTTGTATCACTGTCAAGCTACCAGCCGTGTTACTTGTGTTGTCAAGTTCAAGTAAGAGATTCTGTCCCTGTGTTGAGGTTTGATTAGTTTCCTTTTGGATTGTTTAATTTGCGTTTGCCACGTGTAGTATTTTGGTTTAGGTTTTCCTCTCTGTTTGAGTGCGCTTTTCGTTTAGTTTTCCCTCTCCTTGGAGAGCGCCCTTAGTTTAGTTACCTTGTTTGTTAGTTCTTCCTCACTATTGTGAGCGTCTTTAGTTTTCCCTCCTTTTCTAGCTGTTTGATTATTCTCTGGTATTGTGTTTAGGTTTTTTCCTTGTATATATCCAGTATAGGTTTTCAGTGTTAGTTTCCCTTGTCTTATTGCTTCTAGTGCCTGAGTATTTCTGTTATTATTCATTATCGTATTCATTGATATCTTCTTATTAAAATTTGTATATTCTAACTCTTTGTTGGTCGTGTTGAGTCGTGCATTTGGGTTCTGTGTTATGTCACCTGTTGCCACGTTCTAACAGAACGTACTGGCCAAAGAAATGAACCCAGCCGACTCTAGTCAGTTAAGGGAGCTAGTCACCTCACACAGTGACAGACTCGCGAGGCAGGAGGAGCAGGCAGTTGCTTTGGTGCATGATCTAGCGACGTTGTCCTCAAGACAGGAGGATTTCCGACATTCAATGACGGCTCACGTAGACTCACTTGCGAGCAGTATGCGGGATATTTTGTCATACTTACAGAAGCCACCACCCACTACTACGTCAGCACCGGAAGCAAGCAGCTCTGGTCAGCCAGTTAATTCTCAGGCCATGGTTGTACATGCTCCGCCTCGCCTGGCTCTCCCCGAGAAATTCACCGGAGAATCTGATCTGTGTCGCCCATTCCTCGTGCAGTGTGAGCTCCATTTCCGTATGAACCCAAATGCCTTTCCCACTCCTCAGTCTCGGGTGGCATTTATCACTTCCCATCTGACGGGTAGAGCGGCAGCGTGGGCAACCACTGAATGGTCTCAAGAGTCGGACTTGTGTAATTCTCCAGAGAAGTTCATAGCTGAGCTCCGCCGTGTTTTCGATCACGCCAGACCTGGGCGTCAGGCAGCTCGTAAATTAAAGAGACTGAGACAAGGAGGCCGTTCAGTGGCGGATTTCGCCATAGACTTTCGGCCTTTGGCTAAGGACAGTGGATTGGGGGAGCCAGCTTTAGTTGATGTTTTTTTGGATGGACTGAATGACAATGTTGTTGACCAGATGGGCCCACAAGAATTCCCCGACAACCTTGAGGCCGTCATAGAAGCAGCTATACGGACCGATCAGTGGATCCGGGATCGGCGTTATCGGCGTCGAGGAGGAACGGGACGAGTTTTCGAGCCATTGGGGGGCCGTGAGACACTGCCAGAGAAGGGAATCTCCAGCGGTCAGCGAGCCTTTCCTGCATTTAAGGACGAGCCTATGCAGGTTGGCAGGACCAGGATTTCCTCCGAGGAGCGGCAGCGGCGTCTGCAGCAGGGGCTCTGCTTCTACTGTGGTGAGGCAGGGCATCGGCTTCTATCATGCCCGTTAAAAGGGTCAGGCTCATCAGTAAGCCGGAGGGGACTGGTGAGCCTGTTCGCTGCAGCCGAAGGTCCTCCAAGACATTTGACACAGGTAACGTGTACTATGAATAACCATGTTAAGACATTCAACGTATTAATTGATTCAGGAGCGGACGAGAGTTTGATGACCTGGCAGGTGGTTCAGGAGCTTGGACTGCAAACTAAGGCCATACCTCAGCCCCTCACTGCACGGGCACTGAACGGTAGGGAGATTTTTAAAATCACCCACTGCACTGAACCAGTAACACTCTCCATAGGCAGTCACACTGAAAGACTTAGTTTTTATGTTTATGAGTCTGCAAGGCATGCTATTGTGCTAGGTTTGCCTTGGCTATGTAAGCATTGCCCTATTGTTAACTGGAGAACGGGGGAAATTGAGGGTTGGTCAGAGGACTGTCGGGGTGGATGTCTGGAGGGGGAGGAGCCTGTGACCATGGGGGGGTTGACCGCCCAATCAGGAGGGAATCCTGAACTGACTACTTCATCTTCCGTTGACCACACTGACCTAGCTTCAGTTCCGAGATGTTACCATGATTTAGCAATGGTTTTTAGTAAAGCTAAAGCCACCTCTCTGCCTCCACATAGGGACTATGACTGTGCCATCAATTTGAGAGAGGGCGCCTCTGCCCAAGGGCCGGCTCTATGCCATCTCGGGTCCGGAGAGGGAGGCGATGGACAATTACATTCAATCCTCTCTCAAAGCCGGTATTATCAGACCGTCGTCTTCCCTCTAGGAGCAGGATTTTTCTTTGTGGGGAAGAAGGACGGCACTTTGAGACCATGTATTGATTATGCCCCACTAAACGACATCACCATAAAGAATAGGTACCCTCTTCCCCTCATGACATCAGCCTTCGAACTATTGCAGGACGCTAAGGTATTCACTAAGCTGGACCTGCGAAACGCCTATCATCTAGTTCGTATAAAGGAGGGGGATGAGTGGAAGACGGGGTTCAACACACCTTCTGGACACTATGAGTATTTAGTCATGCCTTTTGGACTGTCTAATGCCCCGGGGGTTTTCCAGAACCTGGTAAATGACATTCTCAGGGAGTTCATAAATAGGTTTGTCTTTGTGTATATTGACGACATCCTCATTTTCTCTCCCAGTCAGGAAGCCCACGAGGTGCAGGTTCGTCAAGTACTAAGTAAGCTACTGGAGAACCAGTTGTATGTTAAAGCTGAATGTGAGTTTCACGCTGCGACTGTGTCGTTCCTGGGCTTCATAATAGCCCCTGGAGCAATACAGATGGATCCAGCAAAAGTACAAGCTGTGGCAGAGTGGCCAGTTCCAAATAACCGGAAGAAGGTGCAGCAATTCCTCGGGTTTGCTAACTTCTACCGCCGGTTTATTCGGAACTACAGTGCTATTGCAGCGCCTCTGCATACACTCACCTCTTCTAAGTCCATTTTTCAGTGGAACCCAGCAGCAGATGCAGCATTCAAGCAACTCAAGCAACGATTTTCCGCAGCCCCCATTCTCACCATGCCAGACCCCTCCAAGCAGTTTCTAGTAGAGGTGGACGCCTCGGACACTGGCATCGGAGCGGTGCTTTCCCAGCGATCATCCAAGGACGGCAAAGTGCATCCCTGTGCATTTTTGTCCAAGAAGCTGTCAAAGGCGGAACGGAACTATGATGTGGGGAACAGGGAACTGCTGGCAGTAAAGGTAGCCTTAGAGGAGTGGCGTCATTGGCTGGAGGGGGCTCAGGAGCCATTCATGGTTTGGACTGACCATAAGAATTTAGAGTATATTCGCCATGCCAAGCGGTTAAATTCACGTCAGGCCCGGTGGTCCTTGTTTTTTAACCGATTTAACTTTTCTCTTTCCTACAGGCCTGGGTCGCAGAATGTTAAGCCGGATGCTCTCTCGAGGCTGTACGATCCAGAGCCTGTGGCCAAGGAACCTGAGCCCATCCTGCCGCGGGATTGTGTGGTAGGAGCGGTATCTTGGCCAATAGTAGAGGAGGTTAAACAAACAAATGGGCATACCCCGCCACCAAAGGGCTGTCCTCCCGATCGGCTGTTTGTGCCGGAGGGGCTGAGGTCCAAGGTGGTACATTGGGCTCACACTTCTCGACTCACCTGTCACCCTGGAGTAAAACGCACACTTTTCTTTCTACGTCAACAGTTCTGGTGGCCCGCCATGCACTCTATGGTCAAGGAATATGTGGAAGCATGCCCAGTCTGCGCCCGCAACAAGTCGTCTGCGCAAACCCAAGCTGGTCTCCTGCACCCGCTTCCTATTCCGAGCCGACCATGGGCGGAGATAGCTTTGGACTTTGTTACGGGACTTCCTACGTCATGTGGTAATACCGCCGTGCTGACGGTGGTTGACAGATTCTCTAAAATGACACATTTCATTGCATTACCCAAGTTACTGTCAGCTAAAGAAACTGCTGAGGTCATGTTCAACCGTGTTTTCAGCCTTCATGGGTTCCCGAAGGACATTGTCTCTGACAGGGGTCCCCAGTTCGTGTCCAGGTTTTGGAGAGAGTTGTGTGGACTGATCGGAGCCACAGTCAGTCTGTCTTCTGGGTACCACCCTCAGTCCAATGGTCAAACCGAGAGACTGAACCAGGTATTGGGCACCTGCCTGCGGTGTCTCATATCCCAGAATCCTTCTTCTTGGAGCAAACTTCTTCCATGGGTGGAGTTTTCCTACAACTCCTTGCCTTCGGCGGCCTCGGGGCTTTCACCGTTCCATGTGGTTTATGGCTATCAGCCCCCCGTTTTTCCAGATGTGGAGAAAGAGGTCCTGGTTCCATCTGCTCACGCCTTGGTCCGCAGAGCCCACAAGGTCTGGGAGGCTACCCGCCGCGTTCTCCAGCGGAGCTCCGCTCGTATGAAGAAAGCAGCGGACCGCCGTCGTCGTCCGGCCCCGAGCTACCAGGTGGGCCAGCGGGTCTGGCTATCATCTCAGGACCTTCCCCTGCGGGCTACGTCCAAGAAGCTCGCTCCCCGATTCATTGGTCCCTTCCCCATCTCGAAGGTGGTAAATCCAGCATCAGTTCGTCTTCGCCTTCCCCGCTCCCTCAAGGTCCACCCTACCTTCCATGTCAGCAGGATTAAGCCGGAGAAAGTGAGTCCTTTGGTTCCCGCTTCCCGACCCCCACCTCCCCCCCGTATCATTGATGGAGGTCCAGCATACACTGTCAGGAGACTTCTGGCAGTCCGCAATAGGGGGCGAGGAAGGCAATTTCTGGTGGATTGGGAGGGGTACGGTCCCGAGGAGAGAGAGTGGAAGCCGGCGTCCTTCATCCTGGACAAGACTCTCATCAGGGACTTCTACCGTCGCCACCCGGAGATCCCTGGGCCGTCAGGAGACGACCCTTGAGGGGGGGGTACTGTCATGTCAGTCTAGTTAAGTGTGTTTATTATTTCAGTTTTGTCTTTTGGTCGTGTCATTTCCTGTTTTATTTTGATATTTATGGTCTTTCCTTGTGTTTCAGCTTGATTCTTCCTGCCCTTGTGTTTCCCATGTGTGGTGATTGTCTGCCCCGCCCCTGATTGTCTCCAGCTGTTCCCCATTACCTAGTGTATTTATGTCGGTGTCTCCCCCAGTCCTGTGCCAGTACGTCTTGTATCACTGTCAAGCTACCAGCCGTGTTACTTGTGTTGTCAAGTTCAAGTAAGAGATTCTGTCCCTGTGTTGAGGTTTGATTAGTTTCCTTTTGGATTGTTTAATTTGCGTTTGCCACGTGTAGTATTTTGGTTTAGGTTTTCCTCTCTGTTTGAGTGCGCTTTTCGTTTAGTTTTCCCTCTCCTTGGAGAGCGCCCTTAGTTTAGTTACCTTGTTTGTTAGTTCTTCCTCACTATTGTGAGCGTCTTTAGTTTTCCCTCCTTTTCTAGCTGTTTGATTATTCTCTGGTATTGTGTTTAGGTTTTTTCCTTGTATATATCCAGTATAGGTTTTCAGTGTTAGTTTCCCTTGTCTTATTGCTTCTAGTGCCTGAGTATTTCTGTTATTATTCATTATCGTATTCATTGATATCTTCTTATTAAAATTTGTATATTCTAACTCTTTGTTGGTCGTGTTGAGTCGTGCATTTGGGTTCTGTGTATGTCACCTGTTGCCACGTTCTAACAACCAGAACAAATTCCTTGTATTGTGTTAACTATACCTGGCAATAAATCTTTTTCTGATCTGATCTATTCTGATAAGAAGGTGTTGCTGCGTCTCATCTTCATTACAGTAAATCATGGGACAGGTTTTAGTTGGAACATAACAACTCCATGACACAACAACTCTTACAGCTAATCTGTTGACAGAGGTGAGCCAACGAACATCCCGAGATTTTTGTTTTTTCATATTTTTATAACATCTATACCTTCACTGTCGGTTAAACATTTATACTTTATCACTCCACCATATTTATAATTGTTAATTTTATTAAAAATCACTTTACTTGGCCAGTCTTTCCAGTCAATCTTTAAATGTTGGTATTGGTGGGTAAAATCTCCATACATTAACTTATAGTCTGGGCCTCGTCTGGCTCAGCCTCTTCTTTTCCTCCACATGGAAAGATCACCGACCCAGAGAGCGTTCCTGGAAATGGCGGTGGACACGTTCTTCATGAAGGCAATAAGGAGTCTACTTCCCAGCTCTACAGCCCCCAACCCCCCATATTCTCTGCTTTTATACAATAATTCTCTTTTTGTAACCTCCCTGGTTGTACCCCAGACTAAGTTAACACATTATTTATTTAATTTAATGATCATATTATTTGATGGAGGGAAGATGTTGGCAAGGAAGAGGAGTTTGAACAGAATGAAGGTTTTTATCATGTTAACTCTTGTTTTATAGTTCGCATCTTTGTTTTCCCATTTTTTAACCTCCTCTTTGACTTCACATAGCTTACTCTGCCAGTTTCTCTCACTACTATCTCTATGACAGAAAGTTAAGCCCAAAATTTTGATTTCCTGCTTAACTTTAACATTTATATTTTGTTTATTACTCTCCATTCCAATCCAAACTCCTTCTGTTTTATTATTGTTTAATTTGGTACCTGAAGCTAATTCATATAAACTAAGAATATTGGTTAAAGCATCATCTTTTTATAATAACAGTGATATCATCTGCATATCTTGGGTATGAGCCCTATCCTTGTACCTGAAATAAGCCTTTCAGAGTTAATCATTGTTAAAAGTGGCTTTATGGTTAAAATGTACAAAGCAGGACTGAGAGGACAGCCCTGCTTCACACCTCGATCCACTGTAAAGGGGTCCGTTAAGACCCCATTAACATTAATGGAGATGTTAGATTTCCAATACAGACATTTCACCATGCTCACGAATTTATCAGGAAAGCCGCAGGCTTCCATTACCGATTATAGATATTCCCTACTAATAAAATCAAAAGCTTTCCGCTGATCTAAACTAATTATATAGAAATATTTTTTTTCTGATTTATAAATAATTTCCCTCAGTATACTTAAATTATCCCACATTAAGCTTCCTTTAATTGCACGTTTGTTCTTTTTCTATTATTTGATCTAATATAGCATTTAATCTGTTAGAAATTATTTGAGCTAATATTTTATAATCTGTATTCATAATGGTTATATGCCTGTAATAGTCCAGGTCAGTCTGGTCTCCTTTTTTAAATAATAAAGATAAAACCCCTTGGTAAAAGGAATTCCCCATGCAGCCGTCTTTGAGGCCTTCATTGAACATAGAGGTGAGGAGGTTCACCACATGGTCTATATAAAGTTGGTAGAACTCTGTGGGGAGTCCATCTGGACCAGGGCTTTTGCCAGTGTTCATATGCTGGATTGCTTCCATCACCTCCTCTTTTCTGATTTCTGCAGTCAAGTCATTGAAGTTTAAGGAGCTGAAAGACGGGATTGATTCCAATAGGAGCTTAACACATCCTGAGTCTATATCTGTTGTTTTATGTGAATCTATGCACAAGTCTTTAATTGCCTCTTTTTTTTGTTTTTCATGATGAACAAGTAGCCCTTCTCTGTTTTTTATACTTTTAATAAATTTACTTTGCATATGTTTTTTTCCTGATTGAATAGCATGAATTAAATTCCCTCTGTCATCTACATCTGCTTGTTTATAGATACTATATAATAACTCATGGTTAAATGTATCAATTTGTCTTTTAATACTTGACATAGTGTCTTCTTCAGTTTTAGATTTTTGTTTCATATGTTTCACATTAATATATTGTATCATTAATGTGTCATACTTTATATTCTTTACTTTGTTTAGTTCTCTACATTTAAATTTAAAAAAGTTTTTCATCCTATTTTTAAATATTTCCCATAATTTAATGTCAGATTTGGTCATTATTTTTATTTCTATTATTTTATGTATTTCTTGTTTCAATTCAATCAATAAATCTGTGTCTTTTAAACATTGTGTGTTTAGTTTCCAGAAACTTCGATTGACTGAGGAGCCAAATGTCAGACATGTTTTAACAATGAGGTGATCAGAAAAGTTATTTAGAACAGTTGCACACTGATTTACTTTGAAATGTGATGACACATAAATTCTTGGTTTTAGAGTCGAACCTTGTAAATTCTTTCCCGAGGGGATTCACAGCTCGACACACATCTATCAAGTTAGCTTCATTACATATTTCCTTTAAATATTTACCTTCGACACTCAACTTAAACTGAACTGAGCTACATCTGTCATTTTCTTCAGTAACTGTATTAAAATCCCCACACACAATGATTTTATAACCCACAAACAATAATTCTCTGAGTCTTTTAAATAAATAGACTTTGTTGACTCTCTCAGAAGCGGTGTAGACATTTATGATTCCATATTTCTCACCTCGATATGAACAATCTCTCATCAATAGTCTCCCTGGTATTATGTCTCGTCTCCTGATGAGAACAACGTCTTTACTTTTAAAAGATATGTCCACTCCGTCAGCCAGATTTTCACCTATTGATATAAAGGCTTTACCTTTGTGCCACATTTTACAGACGTCCTCGACATCATCATGAGTGTTTAGTCTCAGTTCTTGGGTGCACAAAATATCAAAGTCAGTGTTCAAAAAATAATTAATTTTTTGATGACGGAAAGAACTTGATTGAATACCACGAGCGTTCCAGGTGGCAATTTTAAGGACGCTCATCGTAAATCAGGGTGGTGACTGTGGTGAGAGCCTGTCATCCAGCCTTTTATTTTCCTTATGAAAAGATTGCTTTAATCGTCTCTTCCTTCTTACTATTTCAAAGGGTGCTTCATGTGACTCGTTAATTGTTGGAGCTAAAAACTCGGGTGTAGGGGAGAAAGAGTCTGAGTTGGCATTAGACAGAGGACAGAGAGGGATGCTACAGGTTCCTTGGTCAGCAGTCAGACTTATTGAACTGAAATCTGAACTGGGGCTCTCACTAGCACTTTCATATTTCTCCTGTGCTTCATCACAACTGTCAACCTCACTATCAACATCACTTTGTATAATTAGACTCCCCTCACCTGATGGAGAGGAGAAATCATCGGGTAGGGGGACTGAGCGCTGCTGCTCTGCTGTGGATGGTGAGTCACTCTGTCGCTGTGGTAGCTGGGGGGTTTCCCCCAGTGGTGGAGCGGAGGGCTGGCAGGGGGGCTGACGTTTCCTGCGGATCGAATGGCTGCCCATCCGCTGCTGCTGCGAGGCAGGCCCCAGAGGATCCAGAAGCTCCTGTTGCTCCGTCAGGGCTGGTGAAGGACCAGAGACTGCTGCTGCTCCCTTGGGGCTGATGGACCAGGCTGCTGCTGCTGCTGCTCCTGCTGCTGTTGCTGCTGCTCCTGTGGGGCTGATGGACCCGGCTGCTGTTGTTGGGCCCATGGCACTGGTACAGGACCAGACTGTCTCTGCTGCTCTCGAGTGCCTGGTGGAGGATCAGGCTGCTGCTGGGATCTCGCCTTGTAAAAGTAAGACGCTGGACAGCTGAAGAATGTGTGGCCATTTTGAGCACATGGGCTGCAGAGACTCTGCTGGTTGCATTCTTTGGCTCTGTGGCCCAGACCGCCACATCTCCAACACTTTACCGTCAGGCACTGCCTCACCTGATGATTGGTGGAATGACAGGTGAAGCACGCGACTAACTGGCCCGGATATATAATACGGCCATTATACCCAGGGAAATTGAGGTGGGAATTGTAATTCGTTCTCCATTGGCATCTGTTCGGAGTTTAACTTTATACCTCCGTACTCCATACCAGATGCCAAACCTGTCCACTGGTTTACTGGAGTGTAAGATGTCACAATACCTCCGCAGGTATCAATCAATATCATGATCCGACACCCTACCGGTCCAGAATTTTACAGTTAAAGTGGTGATGTCCAATTGAACTGACGATTCAACAGACCAGTCTTTCCACTTCATGGCCAGCTTGTTTGACGCTTGTACCTCCAGGAATCTTTGCAGAGGAGCTTCCTGGAGGAAACACAGTTCAAAGTCTCTCTTATTCGACAACACGATGAAAGAACATACATCCGAGGCATTAATCCAGCAGGACTCAAAGAGGAGTGTCTCACCGACATAATCACGGTTGGGGAGATCACCATCTCCAGTGTATCTCAACCTCACCCAGTATTGTCCAAACTTAGATGCTTATTGTTCAGGTTTACTAACCAGGGGGCATTGTGGCCAGCTGCCCAACTGGGCACTGGAAATATTGAAAAGAGGTAATTAGCCTACAGTTTATTTACGTGAGATCTAAAAAATAAAGGAAACAGTCCCCACCGAGAGACTGAAATCACAGACATATAATGAAGCGATCGAGCTCCAGTTTTGCCCCTTCCACTCATCTTTTAATGCTTTCTCTCACTGAGACGAAAAGAAAAAAATCTCCAGTTTTTCCTCTGCCGCTCATCTTCAGATATTTTCTGTTGTTGACACCAAAAGAAATGTTCCGGTTCTGGTCTCAGGCAGCATACGAGTACTCTGTCTTGTTGTGGTTTGTCTGTTTTTCTTTGTTGATGCTCTGTTGTCTAGTTTGTTGTTAATGCAGATGCCATCCTCTGCTTACACTGCAAAACAAATCTACCTACAGGTACAAATAAAGTCACCTAACCTCACCTATAAAACAATCAAATCACATCCACATTCAGGGCTGGTAAATAACACCATACAAGTGGAGCAGTGCCTCAGTAATGTCAGGCAGTGGCCCTTACTCCTCTTCCTCCTCTGACTCTGACTCTGGGATAGTGAAGCCGTTGTCGTCCCACTCCTCACTGTCCTCTGTCTGTGTGTGAAGTGAATCACAGTCCATGGAGGCTAAGCTACAGTACACATCTACAGCCTGTCTGTGCTGACTTTTCACTGAGAGACGTCTTCCACTGAGGACACTGATGAGCCCTTGTGTAGCCTCCTCTGTCAGGTCACCAAAATCTGTAAATGAAAACAAACAAGACAACTGATACAGAGCATCATTTATTGATTTTAATATTATATTATATAATATTGATAACTTATTTTTTCCATCATACATCAAATACAAACACCAAACATTTGCTGAGTTCAGCATAACGCATGGCAAGATTTCTAACAATGAAAAATATGAAGGTGTTCTACACATGTAGGACTAAACCTGTTTGCAGAGTGGAGGAAAAGATTCTCCTTTGAAGAGCTCATACATACTGTTGGTTTTGAGGCTCTCCAAAGTCTGTCCTCTGAGTGTCTCCACTTCTTTGACTTCCTTCAGGAGGTAAAGGACGTGCTGAGACATCTCCTTTAACAGGATGCTCTGCTCCTCCTCCAAGTGTTTCACCAGCATCACCTGGTCAAAAACAGTCCTCTTCAACATGAAGTTGTTACCTTCAGATTAAGGAGAGGAATGGAGAAGGGACAAAGGTATATTTACATGTTATGGCAGAATAATGCTTATTTCTGACACTAATATATTTATGGCCAGAGTACAAAAGTATTAAAACTGTAATTCAATTGCGCATTGACAAAAATACAATAATAATAATTTAAATAAGTGAGGTCGGAACCATTGTTCCATCTGAAAATTGAAAACTGTTCAAAATGTACAACACTAACATACAGTCGCACCACGGTCATAGAGTGGGAATAGTCTCAAAGATCAACAAGACAAGCTAACTTATTAGCATACCATTTTCATGCCTCTCCCATGGTGGGATGTAACCCTCTGTCAGACTGCACGCCAACTCCTCTTCAATCTGATCTTCAGCCACTGAGTTGTACTGAACAACCTTCTCATGAAGCTTCTTCTTCAGCTCTGTCATTTGTTTTCTCTTTCTTTGTCTCACCTGGTTGCTATCTGCATTGTGGGAGGAAAAGAGAACTGTGTTGTGGTTGATAATCTTTTGTGGTGTAATGGAAATTAACTTAGTTTGAACACAAACCATGCTGACGGTACAGATCTTGTTTCTTGTGCAAAAGGGTTACACAGTGATGTTCTCAATGTCTGCCCTCATGTCTTCAGTACACCCTGGAGTGGATACTCTCTCTGAATAGGTAAACAATAACAAAAGAGAGAAATGTCATCAACTGTCTCATTTTCAACATAAAGTAATGTGCTATTGTGGATGTGAAGGAATAACATGGACACATGAAAAGACATCAAAGTACAGTTCATTTTTCACCTGTTACCGCCCATTGCCTCACATCACACACCCACTGCTGTAGGGTTTCCTCATCAAGGTTGTGCTCCTTCTTTATGTTTTCGAGAGCGGTAGCTTCAACCTCTGCCCGCTTGGTGATCTTTAAAAGAGAACAAAACAAAAACAAGACAAATGCCACACCATAATGCAAAAACCACCAGTTTAAGTTAAGCTTCCATCAAAACAGATGAGACCTTAGACGACACCATCTGTATCCCAAAAGTAGGTGTTGAGAAAAATTATCTATAAAGCTGTAAAATCACAATTATATAACAGTACAGATTTTTTTCATAAGTATATAATATGTGTTGAGTCAGGAGAACGATCGGCAGGCATTCAGCATATTTTTTTTCTCTTTTCCCCTGATGTCCAATTTATTTAAAAGGACTGGGTTTAATTAATAATCATATAAATATCAACATAATAATAATACTAATAATAATAGTGCGTTGGGTATCTGCAGGTAGGCAGGAGAGTGAGGGAGGAGCCATTCTGATGAAGTGTGCCAGCAGACAGGTGTGTGGCTTCTTTGTCTGTTCAGTGTGGCATGCTGCTGCAGGGGAGAGACAGCTTGCATCAGTGTTTAGATGAGCATAGAGACGCTGTCGGTATGTCTACATTTTATGAGTTTAAATGATGTTCTCAATCAGTGGGATGAGTGCAAAAGTGTCTTTCCTCTTGTGTTTGCCCTGCTCTGTGGGCACTAGTCAGTTAGTTATTCACTCATTCATTAATTTATTGTGCTCATTGCCAACTAAATGCTGATAGATAAATAAATAAATAAATAGATGGACAATTAGACTCACAGAGATATAAACAGATAGTATATAAGAATATTGGTTGATTCCTTTTGAAGTCACACTGATTAGTTTATTCACACTGGCTTCCTAATTTCATGAGTGTATATATAGATATATTTTATTTGGTTGAGAGGCAAATTAAAGAACTGAATAGACTTGGTGCATTAATTGCCTAAATAAAATGCCTAATAAATCCAACCTCACTCATAAATTTAACATGATGTTTTTTGTTTAAATAATAATATGATATTTAATTTTACCATGATGAAATAAGCTATCAAATATACTATGTTAATAAATCTGCTTATCTAATTTAATGCTCTGTTTTCATTTGAAGGTTATCAACCGATCCCATCCTGTGTGGTATTGAGAGGATAAATAAAGACACAGTGAATGAATGGATGGAGTTGTACCGCGTCCTCTGTGGTCATCTATGCCGTTTGAGTTCAGGCAGGCATTGAAGCATTATCCCCAGAGGACGCTACAATATGAGATGAGAAGGAAATTGCATTTTTCCCATACTTTGACGTATTGGTGGGCTAGTGCATGATGAAGGTTGTCTTTCTTTCTTCTGTTCCACCCAATGGCCTGTTGAGTGAGCGTGTTCACTCTTCCTAATTGAAATACGAAATCACAATGGTAGGAATTAATAAATGAATTTAGTCTGTTGTTTAGTCACTTTAATTACAGTAAAGTGATACAGCTGTATCGTTCATAGAAATGTTTACACTGTTGAGGGCTGCCTTATCACAGTGTGAGGTATGACTGTGGTACCAACCTGCCTTTGTCATGGATTTGGTAATGAGAGCTGCCTGGGACAGAAAACTGTTAACCTACAAAGAAAATATTCCATTTATGTTCAGGCTATATACACAGCATGAAGTTTATGAAAAACCCTGCATTTGACATTTGTGGTCCCTTTCAGCAACATGCATTTAACATAGCTAAAAATATGACCATGCCACCTGTCATTTCAGCAATAAAGGACGATATAAAGGATAGGATTTATTCCTCACACCAGGCTGGTCAATTACATAACAAATAACCATTTCTAGTGTTTTGATTTTGATTAAGACTCATTTTACAATAATTACATACTTGCTCCACTTCCTCTCCAACTGTGTTTCCTGCTCCATCCTGACTTCTCCCACCCCATCTCACCTGCAGCACAATGTAAGAAGAGTTACAAAGCCCCATAGTTTGCACTATGTTTTTTGATAGAACATCATCCAGTAGAGATGTCACGCTTACCGGTGTAGCGGTAAACCCCAATAAAAATGTTTATAACAATTACCGCTTTAATTTCAAAATAAAAACTTGTACTTTTGATAAGGCTTTCTCTGTATTTTTTACACTTTTTTGAAACTATTTCAGTTTGTGTAGGACTGTGTAGAATGCTTTCTGAACATATTCAACACACTTTTTAAATAATACCGCAATGATACCCAAAACCGTGATAATTTTGGTCACAATAACCATGAGGTTAAACTTTCATACCGTGACACCCCTATAATCCAATAATGCATGACATGCACAGCTTTTAAAGAGCATGTCCTTTGCTTTAGATTTGAAAATGGCCTTTCAAATATGTCATTACAAAAGCACAACATTCTACAAACTCACAAGAGTAACTTAAAACACTTGGTGAAGGTTATAACACAGCATATTCTGTTGGCTAGTCTGGTATTTCCCTGTAGCTGCTGTCACATTACAATTTGAGTGATTGCATGTACCTCACATTTTGGTGTATGGGCTTTAGCATGCATGACACTCAGTAATGATCTCATGTCTGTCAACTGCAAAAGCTCTGGTAACTGCTCGGCTACCTTGTTCAGGTTGGGCCAGGATCTGAAAAGCAGAAGCAGCATATTGACAGTTTTATAAAGACACATCTTAATTACTGCATAAATCTACAATAAATACAATCACTGTAAAGGTATGGGACTACTGTTATTTATGGGACTATTGTTATTCACGCTGGCGGTAATGACACCCGGTTACTCCAATCGGAGGTCACAAAAATTAACGTGGAATCGGTGTGTGCTTACGCTAAAACAATGTCGGACTCCGTAGTTTTCTCTGGTCCCCTCCCTAGCTTGGCCTCTGATGACATGTTTTGTCGCATGTCATCCTTCCACCGCTGGCTGTCGAGGTGGTGTCCAGTTAATGATGTGGGCTTCATCGATAATTGGAGCAGTTTCTGGGGAAAACCTGGTCTGATGAGGAGAGACTGCATCCATCCTACTTTGGAAGGAGCAGATCTCATTTCTAGAAACATGGCCAAGTTTTTTAGTCGACCTAACCCATGACAACCCAGGGTTGAGACCAGGAGACAGAGTTGTAGTTTAACACACTTCTCTATGCTTCCATTAGAGCAGTCACCCACCCAGAACCCCATAGAAACGGTGTCTGTCCCACGACCACTGAAATCAGTTAAATCCATAGTAAACAAAAGGGGAGTTGAACAAAATAACTTAATAAAAATTAAATCCACTGCTGAAAAAGTTAATCAGGACAGGAGAATTAAATCTGGACTTTTAAATATCAGGTCATTATCATCTAAAGCTCTACTAGTAAATGAATTAATATCAGATAACCAGGTTGATTTATTTTGTCTTACTGAAACCTGGTTGTGTCAGGATGATTATGTCAGCCTGAATGAATCCACTCCTCCTAGTCATATTAATACTGATATTCCTAGAGATACAGGTCGTGGTGGAGGAGTTGCAGCCATTTTTGATTCTAGTCTATCGATCAAACCTAAACCTAAATTAAACTATACGTCTTTTGAAAGCCTGGTTCTCAGTCTTTCTCATCTTAAATGGAAAAGAGAGAAACCAGTTTTATTTGTTATAGTGTACCGTGCTCCAGGTCCATATTCTGAATTTCTATCTGAGTGCTCTGAGTTTTTATCAACTTTAGTCCTGAGAACTGATAAAGTCATTATTGTAGGTGACTTTAATATTCATGTAGACGTTGACGGTGACAGCCTTGGTACTGCTTTTATCTCGCTGTTAGATTCAATTGGCTTCTGTCAGAATGTTCAGGAACCAACTCACTGTTTTAACCATACCCTCGACCTGGTCCTGACCTACGGCATTGAAGTAGAACATTTATCAGTCCACCAACAGAATTCCTTCCTATCAGACCATTACTTGTTAACCTTTGAATTTTTTCTTCTGGACTACACTCCATCAGGTAAATCCATGTACACTCGATGTTTATCTGATAGTGCTGTAGCCAAGTTTAAGGATATAATTCCATTAGCTTTTAATTCAATACCTAATATCAATATACTTGAGGGCTCAGGCTTCAGTCCTACTCAAATTGATAATTTGGTAGATTGTGCTGCAGACTCTCTGCGAGCATCTCTAGACTCTGTTGCTCCTCTAAAAAAGAAGATAGTAAAGCATAGAAAGCTGGCTCCATGGTATAACCCTCACACCCGCAGTTTAAAGCAAGCAGCAAGAAGATTTGAAAGGAAGTGGCGTTTAACCGGTCTGCAAGCGTCTCGCCTGGACTGGCATGATAGTTTGAAAGCTTATAGGAAGGCTCTCCGTAAGGCCAGAGCAGCTTATTATTCATCATTAATAGAGGAAAATAAAAACAACCCCAGGTTTCTTTTCAGCACTGTGGCCAGGCTGACAGAGAGCCACAGCTCTATTGAACCATCTATTCACATAACCCTCAGTAGTAGTGACTTCATGAGCTTCTTTAATGAGAAGATTATAACTATTAGGGAGAAAATCAGTCACACTGTGCCTTTGACTGAAACTGCTTTGTCTTTAAACACAGGAAGCATAGGACCCATTGAAGAACTTGATGTATACTTGGACTGCTTTTCTCCCATAGACCTCCACAAACTGACTTTATTGATTTCCTCATCTAAGCCTTCTACTTGTTTCTTAGATCCCATCCCAACTTCACTGCTTAAAGAAGCTTTACCGTTACTGAGCACCTCTTTACTGAACATGATCAACTTATCTTTGCTGTCAGGCTATGTACCTCAGTCATTTAAAGTAGCCGTAATCAAACCTCTTCTGAAGAAGCCCGGTCTTGATCCAGAGGTTTTAGCCAACTATAGACCAATATCCAACCTTCCTTTTCTCTCTAAGATCCTTGAGAAAGCAGTGTGCAGTCAGCTGTGTGACTTCCTCCAGAACAATAATCTATTTGAGGACTTTCAGTCAGGATTTAGAAAATATCATAGCACCGAGACCGCTCTGGTGAAAATTACTAATGACCTGCTAGTTGCTTCAGACAGTGGACTCGTCTCAGTACTTGTCTTGTTAGATCTTAGCGCTGCTTTTGATACTATTGACCATCATATCCTGTTGCAGAGATTAGAACATTTAACTGGCATCAGAGGAACTGCTTTAAGCTGGTTCAAATCCTACTTATCGGATCAATCACAGTTTGTTCACATTAATGATGAGTCCTCCATGCAGTCCATAGTCAGTTATAGAGTTCCTCAATGTTCTGTGCTTGGGCCTATTCTATTTACTTTATATATGCTTCCTTTAGGCAATGTTATCAGGAAACACTCCATAAACTTTCACTGTTATGCAGATGATACTCAGCTATATTTGTCATTTAAGTCGAATCGACGAATCGACGAATCCAGCCAGTTAGCTAAACTCCAAACATGTCTTCAGGATATAAAAACTTGGATGGCGCACAATTTCTTGTTGTTAAATTCAGATAAAACTGAGGTTATTCTAATTGGCCCTGAAAATCGCAGAAATAACCTATCTAATGACTTATTTACTCTAGGTGGCTTTGTACCAGCCTCAAACACCACTGTAAGGAATCTAGGGATAATTTTTGACCAAGATATGTCCTTCAACGTCCACATGAAACATACAGCTAGAACAGCTTTTTTTCATCTGCGTAACATTGCAAAAATAAGGCATATTCTCTCCCAAAATGATGCAGAAAAATTAGTCCATGCATTTGTAACTTCCAGGCTGGACTATTGTAACTCGTTATTATCAGGCTGCCCTAATAAGTCTATCAGGACTCTCCAGCTGGTCCAGAACGCTGCAGCACGTGTTCTGACCAGAACCAGGAAGAGAGACCATATTTCTCCGGTGTTAGCCTCTCTGCACTGGCTCCCTGTAAAATCTAGAATAGAATTTAAAATCCTCCTCCTCACCTACAAGGCACTTAATGGTCAGGCACCATCTTATCTTAAAGAGCTAATAGTGCCTTATAATCCTGCGAGAACTCTACGCTCTCAGAATGCAGGACTACTAGCGGTTCCTAGGGTTTATAAAAGTAGAATGGGAGCTAGAGCTTTCAGTTATCAAGCTCCTCTTCTGTGGAACCAACTCCCTCTTTCAGTCCGGGAGGCAGACACCATCCCCTTATTCAAGAGTAGGCTTAAGACTTTCCTTTTTGATAGTGCTGATAGTTAGGACTGATCCAAGGTTGACTCAGGCTGCCTTGGATCAATCCTTAGTTATGCTGCTATAGGTCTAGACTGCCGGGGGACTTCCTCTGACACACTGAGCTTCTCTTCTTCTTCATTTGGATGCCTCCATTAAGTCATTGTCCTAACTCATCTTCTTCCCTGTGCTCCCAGCTCCCAGGTGTCCGTGAGCTGAGGCTACTTGGTGAGAAGGAGGTGGTGTCATCCAGGCTTCGTCTGTCCTGATGGTGGTGAGATGGAGAAGAGGCGATGCTGCTCAGGTTGTATCTTTTAGGGTAGTGGAGAAGAGGATGTGTTTCCTCTTCCTCCCTTTAACACATGCTGCAGATTAGTTTTGTGCCTCGTAGTCCCTGTGCGTTCTCATCTCACAGGTATCCATGGATCCAGTCTACCTGGTGGAGTAGTGGTTGTGCAGACCAGTCAGGCTTCATCTTCTGGTTCTGAGTGACGTGGTGGTGATGAGGTCATCCTGCGGAGGTTTCTCCTGTTTGGTGTGGTGGAGTGGAAGATGTGCTGCCCAGGCTTCTTCTGGTTGGCGTGTTGGAGAGGACGACATGCTTCTCATCCTTTGCTGATAGCTTGATGATGCTCTTCATCCCCTTGGACACTCTCATATAATTCTATATATACACACTGTATATTAGCTGTTGTTATATTGATTTGGACATTTCCATACAATTTTGTATGTTAGTGTTAATGTGTTTTCATTGTTGTTATTCTGTACACATGGCATCTATTGCACGTCTGTCCATTCTGGAAGAGGGATCCCTCCTCTGTTGCTCTTCCTGAGGTTTCTTCCGTTTCTTTTTCCCTGTTAAAAGTTTTTTTTGGGGAGTTTTTCCTTAGTCGATGCGAGGGTCATTTGTAAAGGACAGAGGGTGTCATATCCTGTACAGATTGTAAAGCCCAATGAGGCAAATTCATAATTTGTGATATTGGGCTATACAAATAAAGTTGACTTGACTTGACTTGACTATTTTACACCAATGAGGATCTATTTATGAATGAAGACGTTGATTTGAGGTAATAAAATACTTAAAAATTACATAGTGTCCCTTTAAAATAAAGAGACAAAACGTTATGCATTGTTTCAAATTGAGTTGTTGAAACCAGAAGAACAGAATGATCTTTATTGTCATTAAGAAACTGAACAACGAAATTGTAGAGCTTCTCCCTTTTCAGTGTACAAGAATAAATAAAATAGGAATTAATTATGAAAAAGAAGTAAATAAATCTTTGACTGTAAATACAAAATAAGTATAATGGATTTATATACAAATGTGATTATGAATTTACAACAAGGATAAATACTGTAAACAGGAAATGTATTGTATGTATGTATTGCAGCAGATGTTAAGACTATGTACAAGACAGCACGATCTGATATCACCTAGTAATTAACAGTCCTGGACAACTGAGACAATAGTCCTGGAGCACTAACCCTAAGCTTTACCCTGACTCTAAAAACTTTGACATTTGTCCAGGACTGTTAAGTACTTGGTGATATCAGATCATCCATTAATCTGTTGGTCCACTGTGGATCAGTGTTGGAGCCTGTTCAGACCAGTAGGGGGCAGTAGTGCAGCGTTTGTAACTGTAAACACTGTTAAACAGCTTTTTGCAAACTCACTCCAAAACACACACGTGATTACAGTGCAGTTGTGTTTATTTCATACTTTATTAACAAATATATACATAACAAAACTGTTTAGCCAGGGGTAAGAAATACAAAACTTATATATAATCATATTAAGAGTATATGTAAAAATCATATACACATATATATACACTTACATCTATACATATAGACATATATAAACATTATATCCATACATATATTCATATATACACAGAAAAAAAGAAATAACTGATAAATAAATAAAATATTCAAAAAAGCATATTAATTAACTACAAATTTTTCCAAAATCAAATTTGTTTTTAATGCCTTATAGGGTTTTCAATACTGTCTGTAATGGTGCTGTACTGATAAAGTTCCTGCAAAAACAGAGTGAAGTTGGGTTTGTTGTTAGACCATTTTCTTTTATGAATGTGGAATTTTTCCACAAAAAAAAAAACAAGTCCTTTTCCATCCTGCTGTCATCAAAGTAAAGAAAAATGTCCCTCTCCTGCAGCTGCAGTGAGTGTCCGGTTCTTCCTTCGATAAAAGTCTGTACATTTAACCAAAACATTTGTGAATACAAACAGTGATAAAATAAATGTGAAACAGATTCTTCACTCAAGCCACAGAAATCACAGGAATATTCAGTATCAATGTTAAATCTTTCTAAAGGTTTTTTTGGCTGGATATGTTCTGTGTATAATTTTGAAAGATATTTCCTTAATCTTATTGTTTAGACAAAATTTACTACTGACCAGCCCATTTTTCTTCCAGTCTATATCATTATAAAGAGACGACCACAAAACTTTAGCAGAAGGAACAGTTATGTTTACCAAAAAATTTCTAATGTATTTATTTGAACTATTGTTTTTGTGACATCAATATTTTCCAGAGAAATACTGTTTATAGAAGTTGTCATGTGGATCTGGGATCTAGAGCCCACAAGAAGCTGTGGTACATTCCTTGGAATAGCATTAAAGATTATATCATATTCTTTTGGTGTAACTGCAATACCAAATTTGTCAATAAATTCTTCATATAACAACAGTTGCCCATCAGTCTTCATGAGTTGTGAGACTAAAATAATCCCATTATTGACCCAGATTTTGTCAGATAAATATCTGTTTTTATACTGAATACTCCTGTTATTCCAAAGGTAATAAGTATGTTTGTACACCATTTTCCATGCCAGCTTGATTGTGGAAATTTGCTAATTTCACAGGTAATTTATCACATATTACGGATTTATAATCACATTTCAATAGGAATTTAAGTCCTCCAATTGAATTAAAAATATATTTTGGGAAAGCATTCCAAATATTATCTTCCTCCTTCATCAATTTCGTCAGCCATTTAATTTTAAAAGTATTATTTAATGTTTCAGTACATAGGACCTCCAAACCCCCATTTGTCTCGTGTTAGATAGTACCTCTTTTTTTAGATAATGACATTTATTTCTCCATATGAAGTTGAATAAAATTTTATCCAGTTTTTTATATATTGTAGTAGGCATTCCTAAAGTCAGAGAATTACAGTGCAGTTGTGTTTATTTCCTGCACTTTATCAAACACATTCATGGATCTGATCAGTTCAGTCAAACAAGACAGGATAAAGTGTGCTTAGAATTAGCAGAACAAATACTCAACTTTTAAATGTTGTATATCCTAGCATATTGTATTATCAGTAGTTTTCACCAGCCCAGAAAAGCAGCCCTATTTAGTCCAGAAAGTCACCAGCAGGCTACAGTCCATTTAAGTAATAAATACTACAGTTACACAAATGTTGTTATTGACTTTACACAACTGGAGACAGTCACTGAGCTGTGACATATGCTGGAATAATCTGATGTTTTCTGTTTGACATAGAAAAGCAGGTAGAGGACAAGTCCTCCTCCGAGGGCTTGTCCTCTACCCCTCCCAGCCTCTAACGAAGCACCGGAGAGCTCCGACCTGGGAGGAAACAGGCTGGAGACTTGCGTGGCTTAGGACATCTCAAGGAGATAAACTCGGGTAGCACAAAAAGCTACCCACTGATCTCCAGGAGATGAACAGAAGCAGTATAAAAGGCTACCCACTGATCTCCAGCAGCTCCACGACCAAAGGTCAGAGCTCCCCAGTACTCCTCATTGGTTTGAGGACCGGGAGTGACTAACCTCTGCAAACTGCCTCCTTTCACAACCTCGGTTCAGGAGGATTGTGACGTCACAAGTGACATCAATGTACACAAGCCCCGCCCATTCGCATCGTTCACTAGGATTTGAATACAAACATTCAGAATGTATTATATGCTATAGTGTAAGAAGTAACCAAATATATTCATAGATTGTCTGATACAACATGTACATTTTTACCATCATATTCAAGAACCACATTATTGCTTTCACTTTCACTTTTGCATATTATTCTATTAAGTTATTTTTATATTGCTGAAGTCTGAATCCTTTTTTTTTTTTTTAAAGAGAAGACAACTCTTGAATTGATAAACCAAATCATACTACATGTGTCTGGTCTTTTTTTCCCTTAGACATAGTCATCAGTCAGATATTTAACAATAGACACAGTCTGATCATTACAGCGAAGCAGGCTAAGTGAAGGAATAATATGATGTTTAGGAGAAATATTTATAGATTAAACTAAATAACCAAGTAGTTGTCATGTTTAGCCAGTGGCTCAATAAGTAGCCTAATCGTAGGCTACATGGTGACTGCTATCAGAGAAGGTAAGGTAAACGTGGCTCCACTGATTAGGTGATTTAGGCATATTTATCTGTCTTCTCCAAACGATGAAAGTGACATATTTGTAAAAGTGTTTCTACTTTAGCAAAGGATGAGAAATATTTTATCATTCACAGTTTAAGATGATAATGTAGTGGCCATTTGTCCAAAATAAAATAAAAAATAAAATACAAATTAAACTTTAGACCAAACATAATCAAAAGGCCACTGATGCACCATGGGGATGTGGTTTAACGCAGGCAAAAGAAGATGAATGTCCATACTAGATCCTGCGTTTTGTTGCATTTTATTTCCAAATTAATGAACAAACAAAAGAACAAAGGAAATCATGACTGCGGTGCCTCCTTTGCACTGGTAAAAAACCATAGGCCCACCCAGGTGCGTGCTGGTCCACAAGGTGCCTACCTACTCAAATAACCTCAGGTGCCCCAATTACCAAGAAATAAAGCAAATTATTAACTGTGCAAATCTAAATAGCTTAAACAAATAACAAAAACTATTATCAAAATATTATTATTAGTATTTTAAGTAAGTAACATTTAAATCAAACAAAGTTACTCATAATTAGCAACTCAATTTAGGACTAAAACTAAAAACAAAGACTAACTTTATAAATAGCTCCACAGATAATGAGCGATTTGTTGCAACATCCCATCTTCGTTCCATTGAAAGACATTGCTGAACGCTCTGACTTATGTCTTAAAGATGGCGCCCATGATTTGAGTTGTTGTAACTCTCTCTTTATACGGCTGATCTCTTTTTGGTTTTGTCCTTTACCTTCAGTTTACACAGCAGTGACTTATTCCTTTCATCTTAAAGGAAAATACAAAAACAAATAATATTGGAACATTGTGCTAATATGTAATCCCTAAAACGTAGAACATTATGAAGTAATTACATTAAATATGAACAGAGCAGATCCATGGACAGAAACACCTGTCAGGATTATACAGTACAGTTCTGCAGCACCTGAGTGATTATCACAAGAGGATAACCTTGATATTTCTAAGATTATTAAAAGCAGTTTGAGCTTAGGTACCCTGATGTTTAATGTATGTCTCACTCTAGATTATGCAGTTTGTTCGCAGTGAAAAAACAAATCAAACATGAAGGAACTTCAGCCAGGATGCTGACATGTTTCAGAGCAGTGCTGTGGCAGGAGTGAAGAGCTCTTAACACCTGATGAGAGTGTCTTTAGAATACTGTAAATACTGAATTAAATCTTTGTGTCAGACTCAGTGCTGTGAGGAGGAGCATAACTCCCCCTGCAGGTCACTACCTGCTACTACAGTCACCATCTGCTCACGGTGCACATCTGAAAAATAAACCCGAGTGAAACAGGAATCACTTTATGTTGTTCTGTAGTTATAAACTCACTACAAGAGGCTGACAACCCTGCCACTTTATTAGGTACACCTGTTCAATTGCTTGTTAACACAGATAGCTGTAACTCAGTGCATTGAGACATGTAGATGTGGTCAAGACACTGAGCTGAAGTTCAACCAGAGCATCAGAATGAGGAAGAAAGAAGATTTAAGAGACTTTGAACGTGGCATGGTTGTTGGTGCCAGACAGACTGGTATTTCATAAACTGTTGATCTACTGGGATTTTCACTACAACATCTCTAGGGTTCACAGAGAACGTTCCAGAAAAGAGGAAATATCCAGTGAGTAAAATGTCTCATTGATGTGAGAGGTCACAGGAGAATGGACAGACTGGTTGGAGATGATAGAAAGTCAACAGGAACTCAAATAACCACTGGTTCAACCAAGGAATGCAGAATATCATGTGTGAAGCTCAGCACTGGAGCCTTGAAGAAGATGGACTAGAGCAGCAGAAGAAGAGCACACCTGGTGACACTGCTGTCAGCTAAGAACAGAAACTGAGGCTACAGTTCACATGACAGTGAGTTCACTGGACTCCACTGGTGTCCACAGTCACCAGATCTCAATCCAATAGAGCAGCTTTAGGATGTGGAGGAAAAGAGATTCTCATCATAGATGATCAGCTGACAAATCTGCAGCAGCTGAGTGATGCCATCATGTCAATATGGACCAGAATCTGTGAGGAATGTTTCCAACACCTCGTAGAAAGGACGACACCAAGAATTAAGACAGTTCTGAAGGAAAAAAGGGGTCCAACCTTTTACTGGTAAGGTGTACCTAATAAAGTGACTGGAGAGTGTAAACAGCCTAAGGTCACAGGTCACAGATCAGCCTCATGGTATTTTATGAGCTGATGGAAAAACTCTTGTGTTCCCACTCGGTCATGGTGAGTGAACCTGTTTTTTCCATTCTATAGTGTAGAAACAAGCTGAAGAGATCCTGCTCCATATGTAGATATGAACGGCTCAATATAAGATGATAGAAACATTCTTATACACTGAAGAAAACTTACTAAAACTTCTTCATATTATATTCAGTTTCTGCCAATAGAGCCCCTCACTGCTACACTCTGTTCTTTTAAAGAGCCAGTTAACAACATACCGAGGATTTAGCTATTCTTAGAGCCTTGGTGGTACATGGAAAAAACAGTAAAATAAAGAATTTAGTTGAAAAGTCTATTTCTCAGAAAGCTTGTGTGATTTTTGTTGTCCTGTGAAGAAGCACAAAACGAGTGGGCTTCATTGCTGTTGTTCACAAACCAACAGGTGACTTCATGATAGCTCCGTCCACTCGTTATATACAGTCTATGGTCTGATTACAGCATATTAACAAACATCAAGAGTGAACTTCAGTTGTTTTCACTAAATTTCCACCAATGAGGTCTTGGATAATGAAAGAGGAGGATTCACATGGACTCTTCTTGTGAACATGATCCCATCTGAAGGCAGCACATGGACATGATGGACGTTTGAGTTGAAATGTCAGCTTTATATATATATATATATATATATATATATATACGTATACATATGTATATATGTATACGTATATATATATATATATATATATATATATATATATATATATATATATATATATATATATATATATATATACGTATATATATGTATATGTGAAATAAAACTTTCATGGTACACAGAGGGGTAGTTACTGAGTCACTGAGGGTGGGCAGTGTATAGTCATGGTAACAATTAGCCATCAGCAATAGTAACATGAAGTAATCTACTAGGTTTGGCAGCCCCAATGTCAAGTTGAAAGAGTAAAAATTGGCAAAAATCTGCGCAGATTCCAAATTAATCTGAGTTGAGGCCTTGCTTATTGCTTTGATCAGAGCCTCCACCAACAACAGTATAGGGTTTTTACTGTTCAAGCTTTGCACAGGACACGTTTGAGGGTCCTGCAATAGTGGGTCTCAGGGGGACGCCTCTAGACCTCACAAATCTTGATCATGTGTCATACTACGGTGCACTAACTGTACTGGTAGCATCTCTCCATACAAAAGAGTGACAACAGAGGGTGAGACCCTCCGACTGGATAGAGGACACACGAGGTACCACCTGAATCAGTGTGCTAAAGCCTCCATATCCACTAGAACAGGAGTATCAAACTCCATTTCATCAAAGACCACATTAGCGTTATGGATATTATTGGTTTTTGGTAATGACTTTGAACTATCCATATATTTTAAGTATAACTAGGCTAAATGTTTCTGATATACAGCTTGTAGTGTTAAAAGCAGCAAGGTCACTATATAGACTCATTAATATCTCACAGGTGGGATGTTGGTGAATTTTATAAAAGACTAAAGATTGAACGCAGATATCAGTCCAGTTGGTCCTTCAGAATAAACTCTATACATCGGGCTGGCTCATTGTCTTTTTCCATAAAGCTAGTCAAGCTTGCACTGAGTATTTATTCTTATACATACGGTGTGTCAAAATAAAGGTCTCATGTTAATAAACACAGTTCTATCAACAGACAAAAAGGGCTTTTATTTTGAAATTAGAGCAGGAAGTCTTGAGTAAAATAACACTTAATGGATTGTTTTATCTATGTCTGCTATTGTTGCTTGTTGTGTTGTTTTGCTATTATTGTATTTTGCAGACACACTGGAGGCAGGTGGAAATGAGACATCCAGGATACAGACAGCCAGTTTAACCAGTGTACCTCAAAAGGGGTCAGATTGATTTCAACTGGAAAAGAAGATGGCCCAGTGTTCAGCTGAAATGGAGGGATTGTCCATCCTACCACCAGGATCTGACGACGAGCAATGATGTTAATAAAGGGGAGCCATCACTGAGACAACAAGTGTCTGCTGCACTCCCTGGTCAAGCTGAAGGTCCACTGCATCGGCTCCAACCAGGAGACTACGTGGTCATGAAAGACTTCAGAAGGAAAAGATGGAAACACAGACGCTGGCAAGGCCCGTTCCAGATCCTCCTCACCACGGACACAACAGTGAAGGTTGCAGAAAGAGCAACATGAATCTACACGTCCCACTGCAAAAGTACCAGCTCCAACTGACCCACCACCTGGAGATCCACAATATCAGGAGGAGGTAAAAGCCCTCCCTGCTACATGTGACGTGCCAAGTCACCAACTGAACAGATGGTGAAAGTAAACGCTCTGTTCCAACGAAACCATGATGCCAGAACAGCGGACAAGAAACAAAGAAATCTAAAGACATCTGCACCAGCATACAGTCAACTTTTCAACATTTTCATAAATATTCATGTGATTATAATGCCTTTATGATGATTCTAATGTCTGTTTATTCTGTGTTACAACCAGGTTCACTGCAAGCCCAGAATGGGGATCGTTCCCATGGAGACCACGGAGGTGTTTCCCCTCATCTGACACCGATGGGGTTTTTCTCCTCTGGGCTCTATGAGAGGGTCATTCAGGAATTTTTCCCTAGAAAAGGGTTTTTGCCTGAATTTGCGGTGTAACCATTGATAGGTGTGACCTCTGAGAAGAACTGAGATGCATTGGATCTGTTTGTTTTACAGCATGGACATTTGAGAATCATAAAGTTATAATGACTTGGTGAGGCGACTGCCCGATGGCCTGTATAGGCCTGGTAACAGGTTTTCACTCTGAGTCTTTTCTTTCATTCTGTCTTATGATGATGGTTGTTATCTGTACTGATTAATATACAGTAATGTAATATCACTTGTGTAATTCTACAATCCCGTTCTGTCTGTCTCAGCTTTGCTATAAACAGAGAGTTCTATTCTCGCAAGAACAAATGCAACTTTTTTTTTTTTTTTCCTGTTACTGACATCTTAATGTTGTTAGATCTTAACAACTTGCGGAAGGTTCAATCTGATGTTTGATGCTTTCAGTAAACTTTGTATTTACTTAGGTGTTCCTACAGGGACAAAAGGAGGGAATGTGATAGAAATTTAGCAGAATGTGTCAGAAGCTGTTATGTGTGAACTCATGATGATGTTGCTAGAAGTTATCTTGTTTAGTCTTCACAGAGAACAGTGTGTGTGCAGGATGCCTTTTCCTCACCGTCAGGCCTGATAAACATGTGGACTCTGCCTACATCAAAGCATACAGCATGTTCATTTCTCACTGTGACGGTATTGCCTGTCAGCAGGAACTCACGTGACGCATGTATGTATCAGACGTGCATAAATACTGTTTTTCCTGACATTCTGTGTGGGCATTCAGTCACAACTCTCTGAGCTGTGTGTTTGAAATCTCATCTCTGTTCTGCAGACAGATAATAAAAGAGCAACTTTCTCTGGGCAACTGAATCAGTGAAGTTTATTCACCAGACTTTTGTGTAGTTAAAGAACCCTGTGGAAATTAAAACATCCTGATAAAATATTTCCACAACAATATCCTTTGCCAAGTTTGTGCTTTATTCATTCAACACAGCCAAAATGATTTGAAATTAAGAAATGAAATGGACAAAAATGGTCCCAGGAACTCTTAAGGGTTAAATAAGACAACAGGGTAAAACTTCCATAAATAGATAAATAAATATGTGCAGTGAAGCTGTGACTTATTTAAGAGACCAACTGCGGCTGGAACAAAGCTGCTCCTGTACCGCTTGGTTCGGCCTCTTGGGACCCTGAACCTCTGAGCGGATGGAAGGAGCTGGAACTCAGCAGACACAGGGTGAGAGTTATCAACTGTGATGGAGCTGGCAATCCTCTGTAGCTGCCTGGTGTACAGGGACTCCAGGCTCAGCTGAGGCTCACCAATGAGTCCACTGGACCATTTAACAATTTGGCTCAGTCTGTTTCTGTCCTTCAGAGTCAGACCTCCAAACCATGACACCAAGCAGAAAGATAGGACAGACTCAATAAAAGCATGATGGAACAGGATCATCATGGTTTTATCCACGTGAAAGAAGGACAGCTTCTGTTTTCAGCTTCTGTCTTGCCACTGTTTTCTCAGTGGCAAGACCTGTGTGTGTGTGTGTGTGTGTGTGTTTTTCAGTATATTGTGTTTTCTTTAATAAAAAATGTAAATGAAATTGTATTATTTTATCATCCCCATGATATTTATTTTGACATGATCAATATGTGAAACTGGTGAGTGTGACCCAGGTAGTCCTCATTTAGTTTTGGCTAACAATTATATTTTAATAATAATACATTTTATGAACAGATTGCCTGTCCACGTTACCTGTTACTCAAAGACACTGTACATCAAAGGTGACATAAAAGCACAATATTTGAAAAGATCATAACAGTATCTATATAAAAGCAATCAAACATTAAATGCAATTCTGAATAAGTGAGTTTTTTCCAGGGTTTTGATTCTGGGTAGGTCTGAGCAGGTGTGAATGTTTATGGGCAGAGTGTGGGGGCAGCAACAGTAAAAGCCCCAGGTCCGGTTCTTGGTTCTGTGTGAAAGGGAGAGGAGGTGGGCATCAGAGGATTGAAGGTCCTGATGGTTTTGGTGGAATGTAGAGCTGGATGTTGACAGTGAAGCAGTGGAAACGGACACCGTGATGATAACTGAGGTAAGTGGGAGTATGTACAAGAGCCATTCATATGAAGTAATATCAACCCATTTATACAAAGTAATATAAAGTAGAATTCATAAACAACCATCATTTTCATGGAGGATCACCCAGACACTGGATTCTTCAGATACAATGCAACTGATCAGGTTATGGGTGGGGTAAGTGAAAAACTACTGATTATCAACACAAAACATGGTATAAGTGGCCTGAAATGACATTTGTGACTTATAATAAGCCAAAACTAAATTGTCACAAAGACATTTGTCCACTATGTCAACCAAAACAGGTTTTAATCATTTTTATGCAGGTGACCATTCATGGCCTCTTGAAATCTATACCTGACACTAGGGGTTGGTCAAGAAAGGTAAAGCTTTAAATTTTGTCATAGAGGTAAACCAAATACATCATCGGAAAGGTCTTATCAAGGAGGATAGTATGATGTCAGTCTAAGGGCTCTATGCCAGTCCTGCTTTGAACTATTGACCTTTGAACTCTGCATTTTCTAAGTCATCGAGCTCAACAACAGAATTACCTACAATCATGACAT
>JAQQSB010000879.1:60000-99750 GCA_029721515.1 Synanceia verrucosa | reverse complement strand
TCAAAAAATGGGACATGTCAGAAAAGGGTTCAAACCCCAGAGCAGCTGGAGATTTGGTACTTTGCTCAAGGACACCTCAACACTGCACAGAGGAGAATCTGTCACCTCTCCAGCTAGCAAAATCCTGAGAAAGATATGAATATATATTACTTTCTGACAACAAACCATCCATTATCGCTGGGGGGCTGGAGCCTATCCCAGCTGTCATAGAGCTGAAGGCAGATAAACCCTGGACAAGTCTCCACTTCATCACAGGACACATAGAGACAGACAACCACCACACTCCGGATGGGAATCAAACACAGTACAACATGTATTGATTTTTAGTGTCTCATGTGAAAGTGAGAGAGGACACAGAGTGTGGGAGAGCAGAAACAGAGGAAGTATGAGTCTGATTATTTAAAGTTTGTCTTTTCATGTATTGGTCCTGATGATGCTCCACTGCCACAGTGTGTTATTAGCAAAGAGCTGCTAGCTAACGACAGGATGCCACCATGTAAACTCCATCATCATATTGAAACCATGGATCTCAAGTGTCACTATTCAGGTGTGACACACATTTTAACCCTTTCACTCTCTCACCTGCCACACCTGCTATTTCTCACACATTACACCACTATATGAGCAGTGGACGTGTAGCAAGACGCTCTGGGAATCACAGAGCTCATCAGGAGCTTGGACGCTTCAGCCAATCAGAAAATAACAAGTTGCTACACATTAGCCAATCAGAATAGCACTGCTGTATCTGGATAAGATACAGGTGATCATTTTAATATGGAGAGAATTTTGTTTTTTTATTATTCAATCAAATAAAATAGATTTGAAACAACAAGAGATCTAAGAGCAAAGAGAATAAGTGGTAATCAAAAATATTTTTTGAGATCAAAACTGAACAGGTTGCAATTAAAAAAATAGTTTTTTGAGAGCATATTTCTTCAACTTCAATCAAAACTAGAACTAGAAGAAAAACATACAGTCATTTTGCTTATAAATCAGTCCTACTACGTGATTAGTGGAACTACCGCTGAACGCGGTGTCAGTTTCCTCTGTGTAGCGGGCTAACGCTACTACAGGCTGCTGTTCTAATGTCAGCAAACACATTCATAATCTAACAAATTCACACACATAGTGTGAACACGCATAATTTAGTGAATATTACTGATCACAACCAGGTTTTTACTGGATTAGCTGGTTAATTAAACATAAACCATCGTCCCTGGGTGGACTCAAACCACCAACCTTTCAGTTAACAGATGAACATTGGCTTCACTAAAAATCACAGAGACTTCATAATTGAATGTTAGCATGCTAGCTTTAGCCCATACACCAAAACGACACACATGAGCCTGCTAGTTATTGTTACTAATGAGGGACTTGAACACACTTCACCAAACAAAGTTTGGAGGAGATGGAGTCAACTGCCCCAGTCTGGCTGCCTTGTTAGGCCAAGATCTCCTCAGCTCTCTAACCTGCTCTAAATGATGGTGGTGGACAGAGGACAAACACATCAACCTTATCTGGTCTAGTGGTTTGGATCACTGGTTTTCATGCTGGTGGCTGGGTTTAACTCTCTAGAGGAATGACTGCTCTTATAGCAGCAGTAGCTCAGCTCCAAGTGGAGACCAGAGCTGTATAGAGAGAGTAGTGGGGAGCACAGGGAAGCTACAGCTAACAGTTGATGGACAGCTATCCTGAAGCAGACACTGTTAAATATATTTTCTTTACAAATTCCACACTGATGAAAAACAGCCAAGCCTTCAGGAGTACAAGAGTGAAAAAGAGAAAGACGAGGAGAAAAAGAAGGACAAATATTGAGGTATGTCTTCTAATGTTTACATAACAAAAATATGACAGTAATTTGTTTCAACTATAGCTAGCTAGCTAATGAAGTAGCAATGATGTACAATAAAATACGAAAGATAAATAACACACCAGTGTCTTTTATAGAGATAACTGCTCCTTCTTTGGATGTTGTGGTTTCTAGACTCTATGTTTATTTACTAGACTATATATTTGTTCATTGGACTATCAGAAATTAATACATTAACATGGGATTAATCTAGCATCATAATTAATACTCATAAATCTCTGATATGTATGACAGGGATATTGTAACTTTATGAACAACTGAGTCATCTACTGTATTTCAATGCTATCTTTTAGTAAGGACCTCTGATTGTTTGAAGCAACTGAGATTTAGAAAATTGCAGAATATAATAAGTTATTCAACAGTGTTATTTGATAGTTGTTGTTTCAGAAGAATGGCAGAGTGGTTTAAGGCATCTTGTTCAAAGACTGAAGTCCTTTTTCTGTAGTCGAAGACTTCTGAACTCTGAATGGGAATGTGTTTTCAATCCTGCTTCTTGATGTATTTTTTTTTTCCAGTTTTGTCGTGGATGGCATCATATACCCCATCTCTCTCCTGGTACTCAAACAGTAGATTGAAGTACATGGTGAACCTGGGGTCTGAGGAGATGGAGCAGGAGCCCTTGATGATGTATGAAGTCACTACAACTGGTCTGTGGTCAGTCAGAACCTTCTGGGATGAAGGGCAGGATGTTTTGGAACTTTTTAGTCTCAATGTGCAGATAAATTGCAGACTTTGTTTGAAACTGTATTTTGACCCATGATGGTGGTATAGTGGTGAGCATAGCTGCCTTCCAAGCTGTTGACCTAAGTTTGATTCCCAGCAATCACAGTCCTTTTCCCTCCAGTGATAGTATAGTGTTGCTTTTCTATTGTCTGAAAATGGGGCAAAAGAGAAGTCATGGGCTATGGCCTACTTTTCAACAGTGATTGGTAGTATCGGAGTGGTTTGTTGAGGCATCATGGGGATGTAGCTCAGTGGTAGAGTGTGTGCTTTGCATGTGTGAGGTCTTGGGTTCCATTCCGGCATCTCCAACATTTCTTATATTTACATTAAAGGAGAGGCTCTGTTGTCCTCACTGTGCCATTTGAACAACACAGCTGCTTCCTTCTGCAGTCAAAGTGGAGAAGAACTAGGAATATACTTCTGAATGGGTAGTTTTTATTTTGAAAAACTCCCAGACAGCTCAGTGGAGACATCAAACGTAATATGAACCTTATGAAGAACAGAATTAAAATATCACTTAAATACTTCCAGTTGAGTTAGCATCTATGAGCTCAGTGATGCTACAAGCTAAGCATGTTAATGCAGCTAATCAGATGGATGCTAACGGCTAACAGGCTAAATCTATTGCTTAGCAGTGATCAAGTCTCCACAGACCTGAGGATGAAACTAAAATGAAGAGAAGTTAACTACAGGGCTTGTTAATTGGTTGTCCAGCTGACTGCAGATCAGTCAACATCATGAACACTCTTGGTCTAAGAGACAAACTCTTGGTTGGCTTCATATGTCAACTGACATCATTGATCATTCAACCAACGTTAATATGATCTGTAAAACTGCTTGGTGTATTATTAGTTAACGATCAAAAATTCTGTGATTTTTAAAAAAGAAATCATTTGGCAGCACTATTTTATATATGAATATGCAGTAGGTGTTTCTTTACATAAGTAATTGTAGCATTAACCACACAGCTTTAGAGTTTAATAAATTATCAATTATTAACAATTAACTGATAAAACCTGAGTTATTGTCAGGCGGTTATTTTATTACAATATTTTTAGACATGAAAAATCTTTGTACATTGTAAAACTTACAGGTGCATTATTGGGATAGGACACTTCATTGATTAAGAGGAAATATCAGAAGACTTAATGACTCTAGCATTTGATTTGAATGACACAACCTTCTGATCAGGAGTTAGACGCGGTACCATTGTTTCACAGAGTCCTGCTCATTCAATGCTACCTAGGAACTATTTCAAAAATCTTTGGCCAGATGGAGGGGTGACGCTATCTGTCACATGGTACAAATTGTTTCCTCCGTCCAAGAAAGGTAATGTGATCACCAGGGTCTGTTTATTTTGTGATAGAAATTTAGAAACAGCTGTGGTAGCAGAAGAATGTGTCAGAAGCTGTTATGTCTGAACTCAAGGATGATGTTGCTGGAAGTTATCTTGTTTAGTCTTCACAGAGAACAGTGTGTGTGCAGAGTATGCCTTTTTCTCACCATCAGGCCTGATAAACATGCAGACTCTGCTTACATCAAAGCATAAGCAGCATGTCTGTTTCTCCCACTATGATGGTATTGCTTTGTTAGCAGGAACTCATGCACACATGTATGTATCAGAAGTGCATAAATACTGCTTTTCCTAACATTCTGTATGGGCATTCACTCACAACGCTTTGAGCTACAGTATGTGTTTGAAATCTCATCTCTGTTCTGCAGACAGATAATAAAAGAGCAACTCTTTTGGGCAACTGAATCCAGTGAAGTTTATTCACGGGACTTTTGTGTGGATTAAAGAACCCTGTGGAAATGAAAACATCCTGTGAGAATATTTCCACAACAATTTGGTGTCCAGAAGTGGGGATCGTTCACTTAGTCCGGGGTCCGGACCCCGGGTCATTGAGGGGCTGGGATCTATTAAACCTGGGTTGATGAACCCGCTTCGCGCTCACAAGAATCCACGAGGACGAGGACCCGACGATCCTGGGGCCTGTGGCTGACTTCATGCGATCTGCACAAGGACAACACCCAGTGAGATGTTACATTTATAATCATCTCTCTTCCTGATTCTGAGGTCCAGTATTGTTGCTCCTAAGAAAGAGGCTAATTGCGGGACTAATTTTAATGTACCAAATTGAATCCACTCTCTATTTTAAAATTATTGTAGAAATTAGAATTGCTTCTGTTTAAAATTGCTGTTGAATCCTAAGTCTTAGGGATCTTGTATGACGGTTAAGCTGGACTGTCCTTGGTCTGGATATTCTAAGACAGTCAGAGACTGTATATCGTAAAGTGTCGGGTCTAGGACTCGAAGACGGCAAAAAACAAGATCAGGTGTTTCTTTTTTCTTTTTATTTTATTTCAGTCCTGTGAGTTTTGCTGTAAAAAGGTAATACGAGGTCTAGGACTCGAAGACGGCAAGAGTGAGATCAGGTGTTTTTTAAGTCCTGTGAACTTTGTGCGTAAAATTGGTCCAAAAGTGTTAAGCCAGAAGCCTAAAACAAGATCACTGTTTTTCTGTCAAGGGGACAGCCCGAGTCAGGGACTCCAGGAAAAGGAAGCGATAGCATTGCGATAAGAGCTCTTGGAAAAAGTAAAAAAAAATAAATAAAATTAAATTAAAAAAGCACCAGCTGGTCCTTATTGTGGAGGCCATGAAGAAAGAGTAAATGGGAAGATAGTGTGCAGTATCTTCAATTGTTGAGTGATCATTTAGCTTAGAAATCAGTTGTTACAACTTTAAAGGAACTTAAGAAGGGTAAAAGTAAAGCTGTTTGAGAACAAAAAATGAATCAATGTGAATCATGAATGTTTTTCTTGAAAGGTTAAAAAGGAGTCCGAGTTATCACAGCCCCACCCTCATCTACCCAGACCTCACAGGCGCCTGAAAAGCTCTGCAGAGTAAGAACAAACCTTTTCAATAGAACTGTGCATATGGCTGATTATAACTAAAACTTGATGTCTGAATTGTAGAGACAGGTGATGTTTAGTCTAAAGTGAGTCAATAAATACTATATTAATGGTAAAAGAGAAATAAGAGAAATGAGAAATGGAGGTTGAGAATCCTCATCTAAGAGTATCATGTGCAGAAAAGAAGAAAAAGAGAATTAAAATACACGGGTTTGAATTTTGTGGGCTGGGTCTTTCTTTGAGAGTTAAAAGAAAAGGAGGCTGGTGAAAAGAAAACTCTGAAGAATGAGTGTGAGTATTACTTTGGGAATTGGTTTTGGTGCATAATTTGAGGTGTAGTAAAACTGTTAGTGAGACTGGGGTAGGACTCCCCAGTAGTCAGCCGCAGCATAGTCACCAGGACTTTCTGTAGAAGCTTGTTGACTAGGTCTCCTAACAGGGCATTGCGTCCATACACTTGAAATTGTGTGCGCAGTGTAGTGTTTTTATGTACAAATCAGAAGTAGAGATCCATAAATTATGGGAATTAAAGGAGCTGGCCAAGTTAAAATTTGTGGGAGAAGGAATTAGTTTTCCTATGTATTTAGGAGAGGCATTAATCCCAAATACCATAAGAAAAACAGGAAATAAGTGGGATAAATTGAAGTAAGTTAATAAGTTGATACAAGACTCAGACAGACCCGACTTGACAAACACAGACACAGAGGGAGAGACAGAACGACCTAGAGAAGATAATAATAAAAAAAAAACTTACAGAAAGGGAAGCATAAGCGATTACGTGAGACTTTTAAACTAAATTCTAGACCCTCACAAGAAATCAGTCAAAATTCAGACTTCTATACAAAGGGAAAAATAACTTAGGACCCAAAGCAAACTAATGGTATGAGAGAAGGGTTAATTTACACATTTTCCACATTTTTCATTCACATAGCCATGAACACAAGATAACACACTCCACACCTAGCCATCCTCCTCTCTTTCTCATGATCAAACACTCTGTGCATTTTTCCGTCTCGCCTAGTAGAGAACGATAAACATCTATTAATAGATTTGATGGCCCAATCTTCAGGCCCAGTTGCGAGCAAAACTAGATGCCAGAAACAGGAACCACAGGTTAGTATTTGCCAGCACATATGCCTCTGATTGCTCAAACTTAAGGCCACTGATATGCTATCAGTTGAGCTGATAAATAAATAAATAAATAAAAGATTTAGCTTCTGTTTATATTAAAATGAACTCAATCACTATTGCATTGTTATCATTTCACATGCCGTGCAATGAAGAATAAGCTTGCTGCTGATACTTGCAATGAAGACCAGCTTACACATAGTCGCTGACATACAGGATGCTACTGAACATGCAATGAAGAACTGCTTACACCTGTGATTTAGGGTCTCCAAAAAGGGGGACACCACACTGTCTCCCACCTGGTTGTGCTGTATTCCTAAAAAGGTGGTGGTCACTTGCAGTTTGGGGGGTCTGCAGAGTTGGTTACAGCTCTGGATGGATGCTGCACAATGCAGGATTTACATTTCCTACTTCTGTTGATTGATATGGAGAAACCATGTCAAAAGAGGAAATGTTAAAGTGAATATGAGATTCTATAATCAGTATGTTAAACATTTTTCTGACTTTATGTGCTCTACTTCAGTCTAAATCACTGGCTGTTTGTTTTTTAATTAATTATAGTGAATAGCTGGACCTTGATACTGTGATAACAAGCAAAAACATTTTTCTGTCTCCCACTTGAACCTGAGATTAGAATGTGTTCTCATTCACATTCAGAGGTCAACAGTACAGATACACTCGACTATTCGCACACTTGAGAAAACAGGATAACCACCATGCACATAACATGATGTGTGAAGCACAAGCCATCACAAAAACAGAACACATAGTCAGTGTATCAGTCACTGACTGTACTGACAACACATAACATCACATTAAACTGGAGAGCTGATTTATTAGAATGAGCCTTAATCTATCCAGACACAAGAACTGTATTTACTGATGGTTGTTGTTTATGGCACCCACAAAATGGACTACAGACAGGATATGCTGTATTTGAGTACCAAACAGGAAATGACTTACTGTATGTGACTGTGACCTCTGACAGACTATGCAGACTTCACTCTACCTCAGCAACAGAGAGCAGGACTGGAAAATATTGACTGAAGCGCTTTAAAGCAGCTCAGGGACAGATTGTTAGACTCAATATATGCACACTGTAAGAAAAAGATACACAATATTTACTCAATAAAATGAGGTAACAGACAAGCAATATTGTTTATTAGATTTCACAAGGTTCAGTATTGAGTAAATACTAAAATTAAATGATGCCCTTAATAGTTATCCATTGAGTAGATTCAAATAGAAAACAGTACATAATTGATTATAACTCTAAACAAGAACATTGAGTTATTTTGAAAAAGATAAACTCCCTAGCAATGTGGAAATACTACTATTATAAATTAATTCTATGTGTCAGTGATATATAATTGTGTAATAGTCATCTACATTAATCTGGCACATTGATTTGAATGTGATCAATGCACTGGAATTTAGTCTAAATATTCTTTTCCCTTTTTAAGAATATCCTGTCTATGGCCCAGAAAGTACAGGAACTTAAGAAATACTCAAATAAGAAGTTTATTAACAATTCATTTTTGTGCTTTAGACACGTTGCCTCCACATCCATGTACACAGCAAATATCTGCTTCAAAATCAAAAATCACAATCATATTGGAATGTATTTTACCTTAATACATTATTTCAGATCTACACGACCACAGAATCATTTCTTACAGTGAACTGACTCTTTTTTATTAGTCAGCACATTATGTGCAGTTTGTAATTTTTTTTTAATTAATCACTATCTGCCTAGGTTTGGCAGTCCCAAGGTCAAGTTGAAAGAGTAAAATTGGCAAAAATCTGCGCAGATTCCAAATTAATCTGATTTGAGGCCTTGCTTATTGCTTCTTTGATGTCTATCGAGCCTCCACCAACAATAGTATAGGGTTTTTACTGTTCAAGCTTTGCACAGGACACGCTTTGGAGGGTCCTGCAATAGTGGGTCTCAGGGGGACAGCCTCTAGACCTCACAAAACTTGATCATGTGTCAATACTATGGTGCACTAACTGTACTGTTAGCATCTCTCCATACAGCTACAGGAAAAGAGTGACAACAGAGGGTGACGACTTTGACAACATTCGGGTAAGGGTGTGAGACCCTCCAACTGGATAGAGGACACCACGAGGTACCGTCCTGAATCAGTGTGCTAAAGCCTCCATATCCACTAGAACAGGGAGTATCCAAACCCATTTCAGCCGAGGGCCACATTAGCGTTATGGTTATTATTGGTTTTTGGTAATGACTTTGAACTATCCTATGTATTTTAAGTTTAACTAGGCTAAATGTTTCTGATATACAACTGTAGTGTTGAAAGCAGCAAAGGTCACTATATAGACTCATTAATATCTCACAGGTGGGATGTTAGTGAAGGGATTTTATAAAAGACGCTGAAAGATTGAACGCTTAGATATCAAGTCCAGTTGGTCCTTCCAGAATAAACATAAGAAAGCTAGTCAAGCTTACACCTGAGTATTTATTCTTATACATCTACGGTAGGTCAAGATAAAGAGCCTCATAAGTGTTAATAAAACACAGTTCTATCAACAGGCAAAAACACTGAAGGGCTTTTTATTTTGGGGAGGTAGAGCAGGAAGTCTTGAGTAAAAATAACACTTAATGGATTGTTTTATCTGTGTTTGCTATTGTTGCTTGTTGTGTTGTTTGCTATCATTGTATTTTGCAGACACACTGGAGGCAGGTGGAAAATGAGACATCCAGGATACAGACAGCCAGTTTAACCAGTGTACCTCAAAGGGTCAGATTGATTTCAACTGGAAAAGAAGATGGCCCAGTGTTCAGCTGAAATGGAAGTGGACCAAAGTGTCCATCCCACCACCAGGATCTGGACGATTTAGCAATGACGTTAATAACGGGAGCCATCACTGAGACAACAAGTGTCTGCTGCACTCCCTGGTCAAGCTGAAGGTCCACTGCATTGGCTCCAACCACAGGAGACTACGTGGTCGCGAAAGAACTTCAGAAGGAAAAGATGGAAACACAGACAGCTGGCGAGGCCCTTTCCAGACCCTCCTCACGACACACACAGCAGTGAAAGGTTGCAGAAAGATCAGCATGGAATCTACACGTCCCACTGCAAAAGTACCAGCTCTAACTGACCCACCACCTGGAGATCCACAATATCAGGAGGAGGTAAAAGCGCCTCCCTGCTACATGTGTGGCGCGTGCCAAGTCACCAACTGGAACAGATGGTGAAAGTAAACGCCTCTGTTCCAACGAAACCATGATGCCAGAACAGCGGACAAGAAACAAAGAAATCTAAAGAGATCTGCACCAGCATACAGTCAACTTTTTCAACATTTTCATTAAATATTCATGTGATTATAATGCCTTTATATGATGATTCTAATGTCTGTTTATTCTGTGTTACAACCAGAGTTCACTGCAAGCCGAGAATGGTGATCGTTCCCGCCTGGAGACCACAGAAGGTGTTTTCCCTCATCTGAACAATGAATGGGGTTTTTTCTCCTCTGGGCTCTATGAGAGGGTCATTCAGGAATTTTTCCCTAGAAAAGGGTTTTCGCCTGAAT
This sequence comes from Synanceia verrucosa, assembly GCA_029721515.1. Lineage (NCBI taxonomy): Eukaryota > Metazoa > Chordata > Actinopteri > Perciformes > Synanceiidae > Synanceia > Synanceia verrucosa. The sequence goes on along the minus strand of JAQQSB010000879.1, from coordinate 89,564 downwards.
TTATGTGTAACCATTGATAGGTGTGACCTCTGGAGAAGAACTGAGATGCATTGAATCTGTTTGTTTTACAGCATGGACATTTGAGAATAATAAAGTTATAATGACTTGGTGAGGCGACTGCCCGATGGCCTGTATAGGCCCGGAACAGGTTCTCACTCTGAGTCTTTCTTTCATCCTGTTTTATGGGATGATGATGATGAGAACAAATGCAACTTTTTTTTCTCTGTTACAGACATCTTAATGATGTTTGATCTTAAGACCCTGCAAAGGTTCAATCTGATGTTTGATGCTTTCTAGTAAACTTTGTATTTACTTAGGTGTTCCTGTAGGAACAAAAAGGGGAGGAAATGTGATAGGAATTCTTGCAGAATGTGTCAGAAGCTGTTATGTCTGAAACTCATGATGATGTTGCCAGAAGTTATCTTGTTTAGAGAACAGTGTGTGTGTGCAGTATGCCTTTTTCCTCACCATCAGGCCTTATAGACTTGTGGACTCTGTCTGCAGTAAAACATACAGCATGTTAGTTTATCACTATGATGGTATTAAGCTTGTCAGCAGGAACTCACGTGATGCATGTATGTATCTGTAGTGCATAAATACTGCTTTTCCTGACATTCTGTATGGACATTCACTCCCACAACGCTTTGAGCTACAGTATGTGTTTGAAATCTCATCTGTGTTCTGCAGACAGATAATAAAAGAGCAACTTTTTAAGTACGCTGAAATCAGTGAAGTTTATTCACCGACTCTTGTGTAGTTAAAGAACCCTGTGGAAATTAAAACATCCTGACAGCAAATACCTACATAACACTTTAAGTGACCTTACATGACTGTGAGAAACTCTGCGGAATATGGGATAGTTGTTCACACGACAGCTCACACAGAGATCTTGGTGAGTGTACGATTTAATGTATTTCATTGTGTTGATGGCCAATTTATGATTCGTGACTGATCATCACATAAACAAGTCTATGCAGCAAATAAACTGAATGTGTTTATGTCCTACAGCTTATGCGGATGTTAACAGCAGATACTGCCTACTAAAAAGTGGAAATTAAAAATTACACATTTCTTCATCATTATTGAATTTATTATATAAAACATTTATTTTTTTTTAACAATTCTTTCTTTAACTTTTCTTTTTCAATACATACAAACACATTTCACAACAATTTCATTAACAACACTTGTTACAGGAAAAGAAATTTTCAATCAACTTTTAAATACTTATTTTACAATTGATTTTCATCATCCAAAAGGGTCCAGGGGGTCCAGGGGACAGGAGATCCAGGAGGTCCTGGTCCTGGTCCTCCTGGACTTCCTGGGTATCCTGGATCTTCTGGACCTGCTGTAGTCTCTGGATTGTGCCTTTATGTATGACACTTTTATTTTGTTTAAGTAATTTGGTGACAATGAGAAGTTCTTGCTCCAAATGTTTATTGACACCATGTGTCTGGTCAGGTCACTGTTGAGAATTTCCACCTTCCTTTTGACATGCAGATGCCCTCCACATTTAACTCCTTCTCAGTTTGGCCAAGTTGTAGGACATAAACACATTCAGTTTATTGCTGTGCATGGACTTGCTTATGTGATGATCAGTGCGAATCATAAATGGGCCATCAACACAATAATGAAAAACATTAGTCGTGACACTCACCAAGATCTCTGTGTGAGCTGTCATGGGTTGGACAGATAGCCCATGTTCGGCAAAGTTTTTTCACAGTCATGTGGGTCATTTTGATCAGCATCCTCCTGAGGGCAAGCTTCTGAAGTTGACTTTCTCCCAGAGGTAACTTTACCTCTCCTTCTTCCTGCAATCATAAATCAGAGTGCATGGGCAGTGTTTAGCGACTGTTGGGCATCGGAAACAAACTCCCTAGGCAAATTATGAAACCCCTGAATTTATGCAAAAATGTGCATTTTACCCACAAATCAGTACTTTCACAATGTGACAACTAAGGTTCATATTTGAAACAAACACATCATTTAGCACTTCCTTACTTCCTTGACACTGATGTATCTCATTGACACGACTGTGCGCTGTTGTCTAATGTGTCAGCCATCATTTTGCCCATCTAAATGCGATGAAGGACAAAGTTTTGGAAAAAGTCATACAAAGTGCAAAATGTGATCAAGCATGTGACTTTGTGGAGCAACTGAATTCAAAGCACTGTTCTCCTACACAAATGTACTCTCGTTCATGGCCTGTAAAAGATAAGTGAGATCATTCATCCCAGGCTTGACGTCCTTGATGGACACCGTGGGTGGGAGGAAGGGTACATGAGGTTTCTTCCCTGCTCCTTTAAGTGTGGGGGCACCTCAACAGGGGGGTACAGTTGTAGATTGCAGTGTTTTTGGCAAGAAGTATGGACTTGTGAAATCCATATTTAGCTAATCCATAGTTACGTATAAGGTAATCTTTGCCAACTTTCACCTGGGCAGCCAGTTCCTCAAAAAGCACCATTTTCTGTACAGTGCTTCCCATTGCTCAGGGCCACCCCATTTATTTCTGCAGACTGACAGTGCCTTTGCAGAGTTGTGTTTATCAAACGACCACTGCTGGACTTTTTCACCTCTTTCATGCATAAGATCTTAACCTTAATTGGTGGGAGGTGTGTAGGGTGCAGTGGGGGTGCTGGGTGAGTGAGTCTTTGATGCCATTCTGGAAATAAAGAGACAAAATATATATTATAGTACTATAGGCTGTTGGAGGATTGAGATAGACAGTTGGAGATAAGAAGGACTTTATTTCGTACAAACAGTTCATTATCCTATTATTATTCATGATGTTGCCGGGTTCCAGCAAGTAGGAGGTGCTGTGCACCTTTCATGCTGTACATTTGTCCAGGACTGTTAATTACTTGGTGATATCAGATTATCTCTGTTTATAGCCTCACATTGACACAACATGAGAGTCTATCGAGATTCAACTGAGATGCTCACGAATTTGTTGTTTCATCATGAGCACCTGTAAAAAATAATGTTTTAACTGAGAATATTATGAAGACTTTTTTAACCAAGTTTAAACATCTAATGAATCCAGCTTGATGATATATTTGCCATCTATGAAATGCGCGTATTGACGCCAATCAGCCTTCGATCACATCCAATATAGAACATGTCACTGTTTTAAATGTCAACATTCTTCTGTTGTTCCAGTTCATTGCAAGTTACAGAGAAAAGCTGCATTGTACATGCCATCACAGTGGATTCAGAAGATGTGGAAAAAACTTAATTTTTAAAAAAGTTTCAATCAATAACAGTCTGATGAATGAAACACATTAGTTTTGCTGGAGCTGATAAGTGAAACAGCAGACGAGTGAGCTGGTCTTTTTTTTTTGTCCAATCTTTGTCGTTAGCTGCAAATACTAGCGGCGACCGGAGAAGACTACAGCTCTCCAGTGAAATGGGTGACGAGTGAGCCATTGTCTCTGTTAAATCTTTAATCGATAGCTGAACATGCGCACTAGCTGACCAGGAGAAGACTACAGGACTCAGGTAGTGATGAACGGCAATAGGTGTGCGAGCAGCGACAAAGGTGGAGGAGGAAGCACGCAGGTAAGACGTGCACATGATTGTACACACCGTTTTAATTTAATGCATTTTCTTAACGTTATCGTTATTTAACTGCGCGGATGTTTTCAAAGCTGACTTAAGTCTGAAGTTGACAGTGCAGTGTAATGTAGCGCATATACAGCTGCTGGGGCTCAGTGTTAATGCAGCTAGGTGACGTCACGTCCCTTCACACGTGAAGCGTCCATATGTGAACTATGGTAACTTATATTGGCTTATATGACACTCTCGGGCAGCTCAAGCTGTTAATTTTAGTTGACGTTAACAGACCTGCTAGTGTTAATTAACGTCAGCATTAACCCCCTGTAAAGTGGCTAAACCGCTGGCTACCTGACTAGTCAGAGTGCCATGTCCAGCAGACCCATAACTTATCAAGGGGTCACCCAGTTGTCCCCTTAGTGACAGCCTCTGATTGGTTCAGTGTGTAGTGACAGCCTCTGATTGGTTCAGTGTGTAGTGACAGCTTCTGATTGGTTCAGCCTGTCATGAAAGCCTCTGATTGATTCTGTCTTTTGCTCAGTGAAAGCCCTCTGAAATGGCCATACAGTTGAATCGAATCCTCTTTAATACATGTAACTTTCTCCTAGAGCTTATTTTTAAGTAAGTATTGTTAAAGTAATGTCAGAATTAATCCCTGTAAAGTGGCTAAACCATTAAGCTACATGACTTGTCCAATCGCCTGTCGGTTATGAAGAGGAGAAGTACAGCCTAGCTATTGCAGTATGGCTGTTCTCAGTTGAGGAACGGTTAAGTTTGAAACAAAATGAACATCTCGGCTATTTTTAATCAGACTGGGGGAAGCTGTTAAAGTAATTTGGGTTACATTTTCACTTATGTTAAGTAGGCTAACTCCTACTCTACAATGTTATAGAGCTAACAGCTGTTACTGGTCTTTAGTTTTTGGCATTATTGGGTAATATAGAAACATTAAATAAGTAAAATATACAATTAATCAGGCCATTTAACTTATTTCATTGGTGAAAGTTATAAACAGTAATTAGCCATTTGTTAAAAGTCGTGTAATGTCAGTCACTTACCTTCTTGTTTTTCCTCGTTCTGTGAAATAGTAGTAGTAACAGTAGTAGTTTATGAAATCATAAGCCTGGTCATGTAGACCCTCAACTAAATCATAACACAGCTGTCCCCAGTGACGCATGCATCTGATTGGCTCTGATGTGTTCATTCTGTCGCTAAGGCCCCAGATGTGTCCAGTCAGTAGTTAGGCTAAAACCCCTGAAATGACCATACAGTTGAATTGATAGAGATAGAGGTGCTCTAAAAGCTCCTACAGGATAAGACTCTAGATGATGAGTATTTGTCTCCCCTAGCAAACATATTGAATCAATACAACTAGTGAGTGTATGCGACACGGTGGTGTAGTGGTTTGCACTTTGTCATTTCACAGCAAGAAGGTGCTGGGTTCGATTCCCTGCCCGGGGCCTCACTGTGTGGAGTTTGCATGTTCTCCCCCGTGGTTCGTGGGTACTCCGGCTTTCTCCCACCATCCAAAAACATGCATAGGGATTAGGTTAATTGGTTGTTAATTTAAATTGACCGTAGGTGTGAATGTGAGTGGTTGTCTGTCTCTTATGTGTCCTGTGATGAACTGGAGACTTGTCCAGGGTGTTCCCTGCCTCCAGCCCTAAGACAGCTGGGATAGACTCCAGTCCCTCAAATACAGCTTACATTTTGATGTATCAGCATTAATACTCCAATAATATAATATATGATACAATATGAACTGGAGCAGGTAAATTTGAGAAATTTTGTAGAACAGTGTTGTATTGACAGCTAACAGACCATTGTGAAATGTGTTTTGGTAATAATAATAATAGCTGGTTAATGAGTGCTTTACTTTATGTATTTGTGTACTTACTTGATGCTGATAACTGATGGATCAGCTAGCTCAAAAGTTTTGTCTTCACTTTCAGGTGAAATGAGCAGCGTGTCTTCTGTTAAACACTTCAGTTGTGTTCCGTTCTGTTCTAATCTGCTTTGATCTGTGTTTTTAATCTGCTTTGATCTGTATTCTAATCTGCTTGGATCTGAATTCGAATTTGCTTTGATCTGTATTCTAATCTGCTTGATCTGTATTCTAATCTCCTTGATCTGTACTGTACCTTCTATTATCATTTGCACATTCGGTTACCCCGGCAACTGCAAAGTAACTAAGTATTGTCAAAAATCAATAAGTGCATTATTACACATTAATGTATCTTAATGCATAATGCATGTATACACATACACACACACACACACACACACACACATCAGTCTAGTGTCCAGTGAGCAGTCCAGTTAACAACAGACAGAGAGTCTAAGCAGGTCAGTTTTTTACCCCAGACATGCAAAATTTTAACTCTACAGCGTGTTAAACTGTAGAAAAAGCTTGAATCTCTGCTTGCAGAGGGAATTTTCCAGAGTGTGGTGCCACAGACGGTAAGTAACCTCAAAATATCACTACGTTGGCAACATCTTTACCAAGTTTTTTTTTTTCAACTGAACATGGTTTTTATAGTTTTATTGTTGTCGGTTGAGAGATGTTGGCAACATGTACACGCTGAATTGTTTTGTACTACTTAACTGTGAAACGATCGCTTAACATGTTAGTTACCGTGAGCTTCAACACTGCCTCCATCCAATTAACGCTTATCCAGCACAGCAGCCTCTTTCTGGACGGAGCATCTCTGTGCATGCAATGTCGGACTTTAAACAGAACAATGATAAAAAATAAGGTTGTCTTCCCGCACTAAACAGACTCAACATACTCTGGTCATCTATCTGTATCAACAGGGATCATGAGCCGGGCAATAAAGTCTTTATAAGTCAGCGGCAAAATATGCCGACACATACCAATAAAGTGGCAGGCATCCAAGTAAACTCTATTTTACACAGCCTATGGGTATTGGGTAAAATAGTACTAGATATTTACACACGGAAAAAAAAAAAATGCAACACACAATCCTTTGACGGTCGATTAGTACAATCAACAATCCCCATGCATGTTTTTGGATGGTGGGAGGAAGCTGTAATACCTCGGAGAGAACCCACATAAACACACGCAGGAGAACATGCAAACTCCACATCAGGAACCAGGTACCTTCTTGCTGTGAGGCGACAGTGCTAACCATTGCACCACCGTGTCGCCGCACACACGCCCATATTTGCCAGAGACAAACACAGACCCCCTGGGTGTAGCCTAGCCTAGCTCAGACGATGCTTTAGCATAAGAGCTAACTGCCGTGTAGCTGTCTGTGAACCTGTCACCCAATGTAACCACACCTCTAATTTATGCAAGAATTTTTAAGCCTAAAATAACACTAAAATGGTTGTGATAAAAAAAATTCACCCCCTCACAGTGTTCACAGAGGTGGGAGACCATCGGTAGAGACCAAAAATTAAAATGTACCAGACTGTAAATATGTTTTTAAAGCTGTAAAGTCGGCTATTTTAACATGGCGGTCAATGGAGAATTGCTCACTTCTGAGCCAGCCCAAGCGCCGAATGGAATTGCAGCTTTTGAACGGATGAGTGGTCCTCCCACTTGGAGAACCCACAACTGCCCCCTTGATCTAAATAGGAAATTGACCCTCTTATTATATATGTACATAATTATTGTATCTGTGTTTATACAGCTGTTGACATGAAGGCTAAACATGAAAAAGATATGGTCTACATGTAGCTGTATAGATAGAGTATGTCTTAACTGATAGCATGAAGCTGTTTGTTAATCATGATTCAGCTATATTAACTATGCCTTATTTTCATAGTAATCAAGCCAATTGCAATCAGAGCAGACCAATAGCTGGTAAGTAGGCCAAGGTTATGGTACAAAATGATGCTTGTTGCTTTACTGTACAACTACCAGAAGCTAGCACCAGCAATGGTTCTAAAGAAGATCTTTTGCTAGGCTAAATACTGGAACCAGTGAACCACTTTAAAAAATGAAAAATGAATCAATTATCAAAATAGTTGCCGATCGACTAATTGATTACTCTGCCAATCCTTTTGGCCTCTGACTGACATCTTTGATGCAGGTATTGAGACAAGGCTTTGGTGATATATATCTTTAACCTAAAATTACTGTATATCTTACCTTTAAATGTGATCTGTCCTGGCTAACAGCACCTGCCTGACACAGCAGGGGACCAGGCTGCATGATGTCCTGCAGTCCCTGATCAAGAAACGTTACAGCCACCTCACCGATGGTGGAACTGTAAAAGAGACAAAAACATGACAATGAACTCATAAACTGCCATGTTCAAAACAGAGCATTAAAACACAAAGTAACATCTGCATTTACAAAGGTGAATCAGCTAGCTTAACAGCAACTGCAAATACTGTAATATGGGGACAGGGGGCATGATGATGGATTATGGACATAATTTTAAAAAAAAAAAAAAACACTTCCAATTAAAATCTGCCTGTTCATATTAATTTCAATCAACTCAATGTTCTTCTATTTGGGATTTTATAAATATAATCTTTATGTTTTATTTTTTATTATTAACTACAATTGGTGCATTTTATTTGAGAAATTTAATTAAATAGTTGTCTCAAAATCAAAAACACAATCATATTGGAATGTATTTTACCTAATACATTAATTCAAATCTACATGAGCACAGAATCATTTACTACAGTGAAGTACCCCATGACTCATGACGCCGCTCCATCTAGCTGACTATCTACCTGTGACCACACAGGCATGCAAGGTCTCATATCATGTATAACGTGTTATTTGCTCAGATGTACGGTATGTGTCCAAAAAATATGTAATACCACATGACTTCAATGACAGGTTGACCTCTCCTTCTGCTATTTGGAGAATTAAATTACATTAGCTTTCGATCCACCACTAGTTATCAGAGCTTTGACTATCATTACCCATTGTGTTAGTTTACACTGAGACAAACTGACAAAACAACGAAAAAGTCTTTCAATATGTATGTTACTTCTGCCCCAAAGGTTTCCCAATACAAGAATTTCCAGCAGCAGTGGTCAAAAATCACACTGACAGCAACTCTGCTAAAACTGCTGTGTAACTCATAACAGTCTTGATACACACATGCTGACAGTAACTCTGTCAGTACTGCTGCTGTAACTCATAGCAGTCTTATGACCCCCAAGGACAACATCCATAGGGGTCCGCACAGGGGCCCTGAGCAGCCGACCCCTGCTCTTGGCTTGACTGAAAATGGCCTCCAGGGCCCCACCCGGGAACGCCTTCCCTCTAAGAAGCCTCACATTAGGTCTGCCTGTGTCAAGCACGGCCGAAACTAGCTCACCCCTCGCAACAGCATCAATATGCAACACAACAGAAAATAAAAACACCACATAAAAACTACACTCCCTTGACCACTCTGCTCTTCTTTATACCAATAATTATTATCAATGAAAATACGCTTTTTTATTGACTTTCAACATTTTTCCATACATTTCTTTTTTGATTTCATCAAACGCAGACATGGTAAGGTATAAAAAAATTGCACTTACCAGTCTTTGTTCTGTTGAAATCATTGTCAGTGACGCCCAGCTTGTCGTGGGAAAATATTGAATAGTCAATGATAAAAAGTAAATGGATGCACCCAGGAGCCTCATGGTTGATTAAAGAAGTAACATTTATTGATTTATTCTGATATATCAGGAGGAATATGAACTTTGTTGTGGACAAACGGACAACACAGCTGCCAGAGTCCGCCACATATTCCCCACCTTCCCCTATGGTGCTCAGCCTTATAAACTAACACCCAGTTAAGTACAAGTATATTACCTTACAGTACTCTTGGAGTAGTAGTTACAGTGCAGGGCATGCCATTCTAAGCTCTGAACTAACAGTGGTGCCTGTTGTCTTGCTGATGCTCAGCCATTGGCCTTATCAAAGGGCCAACAGCTGGCAGACTCCTCTGACCTGGTTACCTAGTCAACTTAGAGATAACTAGCCATACCTTGTTTTCCTTGAGACACTGTGCTTCAAACCTGCATTCTGGAGGGACAGTTTAAAGACTTACTGCTGTAAAAAGGACACTAGCCAACCCAGGAACTCCTAAATTTAGAAAAATCAATAACAGTTAGCACTGTCACCTCACAACAAGAAGGTAGCCGGGTTCGATTCCCGGTCCCAAGCCTATACTGTGTTCTCTCCGGTACTTTGACTTCCTCCCACCATCCAAAACATGCATAGGATTAGGTTAACTGACTAATTTAAATTGACCGTAGGTGTGAAATGTGAGTGTGAGGGTTGTCTGTCTCTATGTGTCCTGTGATGAACTGGAGACTTGTCCAGGGTGTACCCTGCCTTCTGCCCTAAGACAGCTGACATGAGCTCCAGTCCCCAAACACAGCTTTTACATGTTGATGTATCAGCATTAATACTCCAATAATATAATATATGATACAATATGAACTGGAGCAGGTACTTTAAAATTTGAGAAATTTTGTGAGAACAGTGTTGTATTGACAGCTAACAGACCATTGGTGAAATGTGTTTTGGTAATAATAATAATAGCTGGTTAATGAGTGCTTTACTTTATGTATTTATGTACTAGTACTTGATGCCGATAACTGATGGATCAGCTAGCTCAAAAAGGTTTGTCTTCACTTTCTCCAGGTGAAATGAGCAGCGTGTCTTCTGTTAAACACTCCAGTTGTGTTCCTGCTCTTGTTCTCAATCTGCTTTGATTCTGAATTTTGATCTGCTTTGATCTGAATTCTAATCTGCTTTGATCTGTATTCTAATCTGCTTTGATCTGTACTTGTACCTTCTATTAATATTTGCATATTCGTTACCCGGGCAACCGCAAAGTAACTAAGTATTGTCAAAATCAATAAGTGCATTATTACACATTAATGTATCTTAATGCATAATGCATGTATACACACACACACACACACACAACAGTGTAGTGTCCAGTGATCAGTCCAGTTTAACAACAGACAGAGTCTAAGCAGGTCAGTTTTTATCCAGACATGCAGTGTAAATTTGAACTCTACAGCGTGTTAAACTGTAGAAAAAGCTTGAATCTCTGCTTGCAGAGGGAATTTTTCCAGAGTGGCGCCACAGACGGGTAAGGTAACCTTAACATTCACATGTTGGCAAGACATCTTGAACAAGTTTTTTTCAACTGAACATGGTTTTTATAGTTTTATTGTTGTTGGTTGAGGAGATGTTGGCGACATGTACCCTTCTGTTCAATGATATTATCGAGTCACAGTTGCTAACAGTTCTCATTGAGATAAGATGACCTATGTTAGCTAAGTATTATTTCTGAAGGCTGCTGACTGAGATAAGAATACATAGCTGGCGTCAAATAAATGTAAAGATAAAATTGTCTCTGCATGAAGGTGAATTGTGCCCGTGGAGACGGTAGGTAACGTTAACTTGTCATTATTTAGCAAGCTAGCATTATCTGTATTCTACCTTCTGTTTATGCCTGTGAAGTGATAGAATATTTGTCATAAATGGTCGAACTGTTTAGTGCAACATCGCTTTGTCTTATGGTAATGTACTGCCTGTCTTATAGCAACATTTACAACCAAATTCATGTTTATTAGTATGCTAATCGTGAGTAAAGCTAATAGCCACTAATTAGCCTACTTGCTAGGTCTTTGCCTTGACTGTAAACATCTAAATAGGGAAATTGCTCCTCTATTATATATGTACATAATTATTGTATCTGTGTTTATACAGCTAAATTGACATGAAGGCTAAACCAGCCATTATCACCAGACAGATTTCACTGGTGCCCCAGTATTGATCTGCAGTGCCCCAGTAAAAATTTCACCAATAAAAAAAAAAAAAAAAATCACTTCAGAGTTTTAAGTCTACATAGCATAGACTACACAGTAGTACACATACTACTTAGTATGGCAATTCATTGCTACTGTATTCACTCCACATAAAAAAACAATGCGCATTATGGCTAATTAATATGGTAATTTATTCATGTGTAGAGACTTCAGCTGGGATAATACTCCTCAACTTGAAGTTGAGAGAGCCAGAGAGAGAGAGAGAGAGAGAATCACTGGCAAGTGAGGTAGGTAACGTTAGCCAACAACAACTTGTTAAATATATTATTTTAATTTTGATTTGACTCGAACTGTAACTCCTAGATGGATATCAGAGTTATTCGCCCCGCAGTAGGACACAAATCAGCGAGGAATGAGAGAGGTAAGTAGAAGTCCTCCTAGCTAGCTAGGACAACATAAGTCTGTCTTTAAGTTAATGCTAAGTTAGCTAACGCTATTCCTTGTATCAAGACAATGATATCCATTTGCTGTAATAAGCTGTGCGGAGAATTTCCAGTGAGTTTCCTCAGCATGAAACATAATGTTGGTTATGGTCTGATGGTTCTGCTCAGGACCTCTGCATCAATGATGATTTTTTTAGGAAGCTTGTGTTAGTTGACAGATCCAGCCTATGGATGGTGCAGTGGTTCTCATCTGAAATGATCAAATTTAAATCATTCAAGTTTTTTTTCACAGAAAAATAGCACAGTAGACTTGTCTTGTTAAGCGGTTTGCCTCGGACGAAATTAATCTTGTTTTGTCACCAGAAAATGGCTACAGCTAGCATCTGGTTTTGCTGCCAGAAAAAATAGTCATCACCTCTCTGTATTTGTCACCAGAAACATGGCTACAGATATCAGGTTTTGTTGCCCCAATTACATTTTTTTTTTAGAGTATATAATTTCCATGTCTGTCCAGACAAAGTGGAACAGCAGTGTGCAGGAAGAGGTGAGGGAGAGAAAGATGACGAGCAATGAGCAGAGGTGAGTTGACTATCATTGAATGATGTCCCAATCATGTTTTTTTTTTTCTTTTTTTTGCCTCTGAGTCATTTGATTTTGAATAATATTGATGGCAGAAATACAAAAACTTCCCATATGAGGAAAAACAGAAAACAGTTGAAAAACAAAAAACCTGTCAGTTTCTGACAGAAAGCTTTTTGTTCAGGTGACTTTTGTCACAAGGAAGGGTGGGGATAACAGAACAGCTTTCACTCTTTCTTATAATCCCATATGAAAACTGAAGACTATAAAAAAATGCAGAAAGGAGACTTTGAGCTATGTACATATTTGTACAGCAATAAACAGTAATATTTTCATGTTACTTCAGACTAAGTGGAGAGGAGTACAGAGGCAGAGAGATGAGAGACAACAACATAGTCTGATATGACTGAATAGTTGAAAAAACCATATTTTTTTATATATAAATAAGTGTTGAATATGTTTTTTTCTCACACACTTTGCGCGTGTAGCCAGGGAATTCTTTGTGTGCCCCAGGTGTGCCCCCAGTACAGTATTAGGTCTAGTGACGCCCCTGGTGTCATAGTTTTCATTGTTTGCAGTTAGACTGAGCCTAAAAGATGATCGACACTGAGTTGAACAAGTTCAAAGTTTTCATGTCCTTTGATTTGTTGGAGGCGGGTACTACATGTTCCTCATTTTGAGGAAGGGGCACATTTCAGTCCTTTTGTTTGTATGTCTTTGCTCTATTGTCACTCAAACAACACATACTGCAACAGAATCACCCTACAGTAGTGAAGCTTCATGAAGCACTTGTGATATTTTTTGACCTTTGAGATGTAATAGAAATGTCGTAATTTCCATTACACTAGCCTCTTTCTTTAAGTCAAGAGCACCATCAAGAGGAGTAAAAGAACATCACAGTTGTTCATCAGTCCCCTACAGAGCAAGGATATAGACAACTAGCACTTTCTGAAAGATGTGGATTTTTAATATGGTGCTGTGAGCAGGGTTCCAAACCTGCGCTGGGAAACCCGATTGGATTTCAAGTCTCAACACCTTAACCTCTCAACCACCACAGCTCCTCAAACCTTTTTTTTCATTACCCACATGGGAGTTCCACTGTTCACCTTACCTGACACTTTTCTCCATCTTGCCACAGGCGGCAATTGAACATGTGACATTAAGCTCACAGCAGATATTCAAGAGTAGAACACTTCTCTCTCCTCACAGAGAGGATTGAAATCACCTGATGTATTTATGGTAAGAATGGTATATTTCATGAGCATATGGATCTGTATGAGGTTATCAGAATATTCTGTGGTTTTACAGCGACATCACTCAGAATGTAGAGATTCCACAGATAATCCAGGAAAATGTTTTATATTTCTATCTTTCTATATCTTTTATGTCTTTATTTACATTTCTTTTATTTATGTGTGTCTTTAAGCAGAGAGACTCTCCAAAATCTTGTTTACATGCATAAAAACTAGCAGTCCAACACCTTAACCATGTAAACTTGCCTGCATTAAGATGGGAATCAAATCCAAGTGTGTGGGACACCTTGCAGTTGTCTTTTACGCTGATCTCAAGAGTCTGGAAAGCATGGGATGAGATTCGAGCTAGGTGGAGCTACATGGAGTTATTCCGTATGGAGGAATTAGCTCACATGGTAGAGTGCTCAAAGGAAGGTGGGCATTTTTACGCCTCACTCACACTAAAGGATTAGATGTGTGCCACGAAAAGCACGGGAAATGATTGAATAGTGAAATATCATAGACAGTATCCCTGCCAGCCAAAGCAAAGCTACAGAATAATATGTGATCACTGAAATAGCACTGAGGTTGACAGGAGCTTTTCTTTCACCACAAAGTTTATTGAAGAACATCATTTATTAAACTAGTGGGATAAAGAAAATGTCTGCAGCATTTTTCTGTATTTCACTGTAAATATTGGCAATATTAATGAATACATGGACATTGTAAAAGTTAAAAAAAAAACGCTTAACACGGAGAGCCCTCTTTGTCACCGGAGAGCTGTTGGAGAGCCTCACTGAGCGCATAATATATTTTTTTCAATAGAAAAAATTATAGTTTTGAACTTTATAATGCTTAGTTAAGGACAGACGATGATCACAGGCTCTGTCTAGTCACACAACAGCATGGTTTGGATAATTGAAAAAGCTATGATCACACTCCAATATGTTTCCTGATCGCAGCAGCAAAATATTCCATGATGGTCTTCTTCAATATGACGTGGAGCTCCTCAGACGGGAAATCTTTCCCGCCTGTAGCTTGTGTTTTAGCTGCAGTTTGTAAACAAAGTCCTTCCTGGGAAACTTTGCCTTGTAAAACACATTTAATTCAGAAAGTATCTTCAAATATGACAGTTTACATGGATAATAACAGTAATGCAGCAAAGTTATTTGATTTCAGCCCAAAAAACTTTGAAGTCATGTGACATGGCTGCATTCACATAGAAACAATGAGGCAGAATATGGTTATTTTTCTACTGTGCACTGTCCCAATGTATAGTTATGATGAGAGACTGGGCTTGAGCCTGAGACAATCACTGCTCTCTCCTGTGGACAAAATGAGGGATTGCAGCTGGATACATTATCTTCACGGACCAGTCATGGAAACATGGGAATGGCTCCTACTGTATGTTGTAGAAAGAGTAGTACTTCTGGAGTGATGTTTTTAGAGGACTAATCACAGCCCTTTGCCATCTCTGTTTTCCCCTGATGGAGTGGGATGGACAATTAAAAATTATTTCATGCTCCCGGAGAGAATGGAGAGGCTTTCACAGGCTCTCCAGCTTAATGTAGAGGGTATTTCTAGGTGCACGCACAGCAATTTGCTGTTGTATGCAGACTAACTTCCCCATCACTAATGCTAATTAGTGATGGGAAGTTCCAAATGCATCTCTATGTTCATGTGCTAACTCACATTATTGAAACAAGTAAAATTCATTTTATTTCTTTGTCTGTACTGTTTATATCTGTTATGAATGCTAATAAGATAACATCAACATGTGAAATATCACATTTCCACTACATTTACATGTTTATGTGTCTATTGGTTCATGTTTCTATGTCATGCACCAAGTCACCGAGTTGAATTCCTTGGTCATGCAAACTTACTTGGCATCTTTGTATGACATCCATGGTGATGTTAGTGAAGCTGTTCCACTAATTTTGGGTGTTGTGCAGTGATTCCATGGCTGTCCGTAAACAATCGCTTTCTGTCTTGTTTGATGAAACATTATGGAAAGTGTTAATGGAGGAAACCAACCAGGTTTCATACTGATGTCCTGAATGATTGAGACAGTGAGCACAGAGAATCAATGCAACATCAGCTGTGATGGCTGCACTCCGCCAGTAAATGGACTGCCTCTGAGGTCCTAACACATTATAAAAGGTCCGAACAAGTCCAAGAGAGGTCCGAACACAGTCCGAACATAGTCCTAACACATTCCAAACACATTCCTAACGACATCAAAGAGTTTCAACCGCAGGTCCCAACACAGAGCCGAACCGCAGGTCACGTGACGTGAGAGGGGGCGCCAAGTTATCGCTAGAGTGGCAGCCATGTTTTCCACCGCATCTAACAGAAAATACGAGAAAAAGGTTTGGAAACTTGCTTAATACTCATAAAGGCAATGCCTTGTATAAGCCCGAATGTTAAACCATGTGACAAAACAATAGAAGATTTTAATTTTCTGTTCTGTCAGCATGATATTCCACTTGTATTTCAACTGCGTGTTACGTTGTCGCGAGGACGGAGGCTTCTGACTCACAGCGTCGCTGTACATTCTCGCACTGTGTGGGCCACGGTGGTGATGTGACAGAATCAGTAGCCCAAATGTATTATTTATTTGTTTATTAGTCATGATAAACTCAGCCGATTTCTGGGAAAAGCCTTAGGATGTGAAATAATTGTGCCAAGTTTCATTGTCCGTCAGAGTAGTAGTAATTTATCTGGATATCTGAGTTTTCTCCAAGTCCTTAATGGAGCCTGGCTACGTGTTTGAGCAGAGCAAACAGACGTGTCCAGTAAAAATCACTTTTAGAGTTTTAAGCCATAACATAATCTAGAGAATGCGCACATGGCTACTTAATATGGTAATTTATTCACGTGGTAGAGACTTTGGTTTATTGGACGCAAGGGCTGTGATTGATTTGTCTTGGTAAAGTATGGACAAAGACAATAAACCAAGACGGTCCAGATGTATTAAACATGCTTAGTTATTAAATAATAATGACACTTTGTTTTGCCTGCTTTATTTTGTGAAGCACTTTGTGCTTCTGTGCTACATATTCTTTGTATGAAAAAATGCTATCTGTCTGTCTGTACACCTGTAGCCTAGTAGCCTAGCTCAACATTAATCTGTTTTATATTTGCAGATGATAAGACAGGACAGCCAGATAGTTACTGGAGGGACATCTGCTTCAAATGCCCAAGGCCTATTCCACTTTTCAACTGGCAAGCGGCCAGGGGCCAAGAAAATGGAAAAGGCCTTGAGAGAATTGATGCTTGCCCTGCAGAGCCATACTAAGGATCTGTTTGGGAGACGCCTTCAGTGCTCCTGTGGATTCCACAAGGTAGGTGAAATTATTTACTCGTTGTTGTTTTTTCCTCTGGTGGGCTTTGAGTGAATTTGAGTTAATGCCTGATGTGTTTCTAAACATGTTTGCTTTTTTTGTCTTTTTTTCAAAAGTTTTTTTCACTTGTCTGAATAAAACGTGATCTACTATTATAGTCACTGTAACATGTGGATTTATTTATTGAACAATATATATCTGCACAATCCTGGAGAAACTAGTAATGTAGGGATTCTTAGTTGCATGTAGCATGGCCCTCTTTTGTACCACTCTAGCCAGCAGATCCAGGCGCTGGGTCCAGTGAGGAGCAGGAGGAGTTGAGACGGAGGCAGGGGCATGTCCAAGTCAGTACAGAGGTAGAGAGAAGAGGCATGGAGACAGGTAAAGGAGACACAAAGACAAAGAGAGGAGACACAGAGGCAGGGGGTCCAAGACCACACAGAGGCAGGGAGAGGGAGATACAGAGGCAGGAGCATCAGGGGCAGTGGACGGGGAGTGCAGTGCTACAAGTGCAACCAGCTTGTGGAGGGAGAAAATTTTCCAGAGCACCTGTCTGACCACCATACAGAGGAGATATGTGACACACAGTGGGGCCAAGGCAGGGCACTGTTGGTCTTTGCACCACATCCAACAGGTTCACTATGCAGCATTCACATGCCATGCAACAAGTGTGTCAGCAGTACTACCACCAAGCCGATGCCATCTCTGCTCTCTGCTTCAAGTGGCTCTGCCATGCCACACCACACTGTAACTCCACTAAAACCACCTTCAATCAATTGGAAGGTTTTCTTCCTGAGCAATTTCGGAGAGCAATCCAGGAAGCAGATCAGGTGTGGATTGCCAAGTGTCTATATGAGCCTACAGGCCAGCTGAAACAAAAAATCCAAGCCTGCTGGTTTCACCTCCCCACTCGAGCTCCAAACCATCTCCTCCTGAGCCTGGGTGGTACTACCGGCAAAGGATGTTCATCTGGGCACCAATGAGGATGTGGGGGATTCCTTTAAATGCCCACAGTGTTCCCAGAAATGAACAGCTAGTCCGGGATCTACAGGAAGGTCAGGGAGTCAGGATTGATGTGGATAGCCGCTACTACCTACTAGGAGGGACTATCCACGTTGCAATAAGTGTTCTCAGCCCGGGTCTGCCCATGGAGCCAGGATAGATGCTTTCCCAGCTGGATGTGGCACACAGGAGCCTGTTCCCTGCTGTCCTACAACACAGCTGGCTTTGGACAGGAAAATGCATGACTTTCCTGAAACCGAGGACCAGTGGTAACAGTTCCTCCCTACCTACAGTCTGCAATAGAAGAAGCGCACAGTGAGGAGTGGGCTCGCCAGACCATCCGCTACCTCTCAGACTGTGAGCTAGCGCATGGGAAAATAGCTACCTTCGTTCCTCTGCAGCTGTCTATCTTCCTCCACCACCCTTCAGGCCACTTCCACTTGCTCAGTGGTTTGAGACAGTCCATTCTAACGACATCCTCAGCCATCTGGATGAGATTAAGAAGTCATCACTTCTACCTATGGTAGAATACTTAAGGTGGATTCAACACAGACGTTAGGGGTTTCCAGCAGTAAAAATTTAAAAAATATATATATAAGATATAACATAATTAAAACATAACAGGAAATTGGTTTACTTTGTGTTTGTTTTACAGATCACCAAGAAGCTGGCTGGCGAAATAGGTGACAGTGCTGCATGGATGACAAACATTGGCAACGAAGTTTGGCCAGGTTCTGAACTCTGTTCTGACAACGGGTGAAGGTGCAGGGTTGGAAGAGTTGTGCCAAGGCATCGTCTAATCGTTACAGGAATGCGGGGCCAAGCTGAACCTGAGATCATCTATGTCGACCGGGACTGCTGCAGCCAGTCTGGTGGGTGAAAATTGCTTTGTTTTTCAAATATACGTGTGAAAACTGTGCTTCTTCTCTCTCGCTCTCTCTATATCATATCATATCATCATATCGTGTTTGTTTTTTTGGCATGAATGTTACAAGAATTATGTTGCCAAAGCATCAATAATCAATTAAACAAAAACAAAAGTACACTTTGGAGGTTAAAATACAAATAAATGAAATGAAACTTAAAAAAAAAAAAAAATAAAGATAAAAAGAAGAATGGGTGTGTGGAAGAAAAACACATATACAGATAGTTCATATTAAATGATAAGAATAATAAATAAAGACAGTATTATACTATAGAAATATGTGTCTGATCCCAGCATTTGTGTGTTTGTCTAGCATTATGGTAGAGTGTTACATATTTAACATTTGGATTGAATGTTTTTTTTGTAATTTAATTATCAATGGTTGTTTTTCACAGGTGTGTCTTCAGTAACTAAACTCTTTCACCCATGGAGGTCTGCAGTGCGCTTGGACAGCTTCCTTTTTATGAGACGCTTCATCTGTGGCCTCTCTAAAGTACACCACACTCTATATGGCACTTTTTGTGCCAAGCTGTCATCCTGATTTTTTGAATTGGACCAGGAGGATGTGCAATGCCTGAAGGAGGCCAAGAGAGAGGAGTGGAAGAGCAGCCACAGTGTACATGCTCCCACTGAGGAACAGCTCATGGCCACCATCAGCCCTGGGGAACTGAAGAGACACTGCAGGAGGAGGACGCTATGGAGTAGAGGAGATACGGAGCATGATTTCAGACAGACACCACAGGGCTGCATTTAGTGAGCCAAGACAGCATGCACCATATCTGGGAGGTACAGCAGAAGCACCTGAGTGCCTCCAAGACCCTGCAGGTGTTGCACTGTACACAAAGGTGGGGACACTCCAAAAGGGAGGCAAAGAGCTGGACATCCTTAGGTGTGGTAGGGGGTCCTCCTCCCTGGAGAAGCTTTTCACCGACACCAGTGTGCTTTCATTCCAGGTATATTTGCAACAAGGCATACTGTATTGTATGTTCTTTCATGTTGACAATGTTGACTGAACAGAGTATTTTGATTCTTAGGCTGATGGGTGCAAATGTATTACATATGCAGATGTACATGCTGGAGGGGGCATCAAGGTGGAACATGGGCCGGGCCAAGGAGGCAGTAGATGCTGAGGGAGCCTCAACCCTTAGAAGCTTTGATGTTCGCCTCTGATGTCCCACCTTTAACAATTTAAGCCAACGCGCTCCATGGTTGTGCTCTGGGTGCCAGAATTCACCCCACCTGGAAAACCTACTGGTAAGAGAGATCTCAGAACAACACCAGTAGACCAGAGTGGTCTACTTGCTCTTTTTCTCTTAGGCACCCCCCTACTACATAGAGTCACTTATCCTCACAGGGTCACGGGGGCTGGAGCCTATCCCAGCTGTCTTAGGGGGTGAAAGGCAGGGTACACCTGGACAAGTCTCCAGTTCATCACAGGACACATAGAGACAACCACTCTCACACTCACATTCACACCTCATGGTCAATTTAAATTAGCCAATTAACCTAATCCCCATGCATGGTTTTGGATGGTGGGAGGAAGCCGAGTACCTGGAGAGAACCCACACAGACACGGGAGAACATACAACTCCACACAGAAAGGGAATCTAATCTGGTACCTTCTTGCTGTCCAGGTGACAGTGCTAACCACTACACCACTGTGCCACCCCCCCAGAAGACATGTGTTGGCTATATTAGTTTTCTTAGTAGAAATAGTAGTGGTCATTTTGTTAATTCATTTGTTTATTATTCTGTGTAATTGATTGCTGTATATGTTTAGGCCTTTGTTTTTGGTTACTTTACTAATATATGGTTTAGACACTTGAGGGCAGTAGTGGGCACAGGTAAAGAGTGATACACACCTGGTCAAATTTTAAGACCAGTTGAAAATTGCATGACTTACATTTTTGCACTGTTGGATCTTAGTATTCCTAGTAGTGCTTCAAAATGCAAAAAGAAGAAATGGGAGTGAGACAAAATTGAGTAAGCAATTCTATTGCAAACAACCATTAAACTGAAATAGGCTGTTCATCAGCTGATCAAAAGTTTAAGACCACATCTCAAAACCACCTAAAATAGAAAAAAAAATTAAAAAGGACTCAATAATGAGTCGCTGGTCTCCATCAAAAACTAGTTTGGGCATGCTTGATGCTAGTGCTTCTGGGAGGCTAGTGTGGATGTTGCTCCAAGTGCTGAAGATAGCTTCATGGAGGGCATCCACTGTCTTGAACTGGTGTCCATTTTTAATAACTTCCCTAGCCATCCAACCCCAAAATGTTCTCAACTGGATTTAGATCAGGGAAATACACAGGATGGTTCAAAAGAGTGATGTTATTTCTCTGGATAAATTGTTCACTGATTTTTTTTTTTCTCACTCCATTTCTTCTTTTTGCATTTTGAAGCACTACTTAGAACCTTCTTGAGATCGAACGGTGCAAAATGTAAATTCTTGCAATTTTTCAACTGGTCTTAAAATTTTGATCAGGAGTGTAGGTGGGAAGTAGGAAGAGGCCTGTATGCACTTGGGGGGTGGGCATTTTTTTTTACCAGCATGACAGATACATGTTTGTTTGCTCACCTGGAAAACAATAAACCAGCCACAAACTGAGAATTTTTGCCTGCATACATTACCTGCCCACAGTGCCAGAAGTTGTTGTTTGCTTTGCTTAATTTTAAATTTAAGTTAAATTTAATTTTCTTACAGTTTGGTGGCAAAGGGCCACTACAGTATGCATTTCTTGGGTGTGAAGATTGTCCCGTGTATGTCCTTTCTTCATCTTCTTTTGTGTTTACACTGGTTACAGATGAGCGATAGCAGTGGAATATTTATTGGGCCAGACCAACAGAGGGGACCTGCTTGCTCCATCGCAGGTCCCTGATATCCCCCTCACAGGTGCTCGAGGAGGAGCAGGAGGAGGCAGATGGCACCATATGCATGTCAGCTGAGGCTGGTGGCTAGTGATCCTCCAACTATTGTGGGAAGACCAGCTGGTGAAGGGTGACACTGAACTTGAACTCCTCGTCACAAAGGTCAATAACACTTTGTGTAATGCCTTACTCAAAACACAATATTTAATTGAAGTAAATGTGGCTACAATTAATAAGATATATTAAGGTAAAATCACCATTGCTCTTACATAATTAGAAACAAGAGTGAACATTTATTTGCTTGGTTTTACTTTTCTCACTCATCACTTTTCAGACCAGCCAGTGTGACTCGAGAGGTGTTGTGGGATGGAGGCAGTTGATGCTCTGTCAGCCTACCTAGTTGGCTTGAACTGCACAATCACCGCTTTGTCAGCCAAGGAGAGGCAGACACAGTCCACCTGTACACAGCTCTCCATGCCATGGACAAGGCACCTTCAAGGTACAAAATAGTAATTATTTTTCACTCATAATTATATATACTACATTCCTTGGAGAGGATGGAGCATATGGATGCCTCTTTTCTTCACTGTTTAGGTACACCCAGAAGGCTAAAAGAGAAAGCACGCAGGTGTCCGGAGGACCGTGGAGAGCACCCAGGAAGCTAAGTGGCCTTGCCCTGGACTGCAGGCAGCAGAGAGGTGCTTGACCACAATTTGCTATCATCTTGGTTGAATACAAATCAATGAATAAGAGACAGCACGTCACTGTGAAAAGTGTTAAGTGCAAAATTATTTTATCACAGTCCCTGTTGGCGTCATCATTTGGTTCTTCATAGCTTTACATCCTTGTTCACAGTCCATGTCATCTTTCTCTCCCACAGACTATACATGACTCACGGCCAAGCAGCCCAGGGACCCTGAAGTAAACAGGGTCAGTGAATGCGCTTGTCTCAGACTTGCCAAAGAGTGTGAGCAAGCACGTAATAGGCCAAAGGACACAAAGGGAAAACCATGCCCATCCCTCAGTCCATTGTCAGCATCTACAGCCACATCAAACAGTGCTGCAACGGAGGACAGCAGGGGTTGTCCTGGAACAGACAAACTTGGTTCTCGTGCCAGTTAACAACACCACTGTCTCTTTATGGTATGGGTTATTTTGTTAACCATTCCCATACAGTCAAGACAGTATATAAAGAATTAACCTAGAGAAAAACCCACATACTTGTTAGAAAATACTGTACTTAAGAATCTTAGGAGGATACGCCACATGTATAAAATAATGAATCTTTGTCTTGTAGGCTGCTTAGGAGGGATAAGAGGAAGGACAGGGACATGCTGCTGCAAGGCACTGTACTTCCCAAACAGCTGGTGCCTAGCCATGGACCCTCTCCTTGCAGTGAACACTCTTCCGGCTGCCCCTGTGCAACATGCACATGAAGCTTGATGACATTTGAAGACTTCTGAAAACCATGAGAGTGGGAAGCTTTCCCCACGCCAGCGCACTCTGGCGGCAAACAAGCCTGTGTTCTATCCTCGCATTTCCACCTCCCCAGTTCTCTCCCCAATTTTGGCCAGCTCCTGCTCCAGCAAGCTCCTGAAGTTGCAGCATGCTCCCTCATTTCTGCACTCTCCATTTCCACATGCTCTTCCATAGGCATGCTCCTCCATATCCGAAAAGCTCCCTCCATGTCCTGATGCTCATTCATTGTAGCAAGCTCCTCCAGCTGTTCCTTCCATCCCAGCTAAGGCAACGTGCCTGGAGGCCACACAAAGCTGCCCAGGAAGATGAGGAGCCAGTGTCAAGTGTGAGAAACCACCAAAGAAGAGGCTGACAGCGGAAAAGTACCACCACGCACTTGCAAGGGGTGTGGCCAGGACAAAAAGTAAAAGAGACTGGATTACACCCAGCTGAAGGGGCGTTGGTACTCTGTCCAGCCATCAGGACTGACCGTGGATGACTGGAGCAAGAGTGTATCCTTAGTTACAACGTTGCTTGTTTCCTCTCTCTCTCATCATTTGTCTGTCTGTCTCTCTCAGTAGCATGTGTGCGTGCACATGCATGGATGTGTTCTCAGTTTCATACCTGCTGAAGAAACACAATATATGTCTTGAAATAAGCATGGCACACAAAGTTCCTTGTGTCATTGAGATGTGCATGCATCTCATTTTCAGAAACATGTTTGCTCCGCGTGACGCGCATACACACTATCTCAAAAATGCTTATAAAAGTTGCTGTCACACTTCATCACAGTTACAAGCTTTCCAGTTGGAAGTCGGGTCTTATCAGTAGGTAACTACTTCTGCCTCTACTTATCCTCCAGCTTATCATATACTTTCTTAAACTTTATACTTAAACTCAAACTTTGGCCTTACACTTTCTTTATGGTTCACACTCGGCACACAGTGTGTGTGCGTGTGTGTGTGTGTGTCGTTCATCTTTGTCACTGCGTCTCCTGTTGTTCATCTCCCTCTCTCCTCTGTGTTTACAATGTTTACAATAAAGTTTTAATACTAGCAACCTTCACATATTTATTGAATCTCCTCTTGAAAAACAGGACAGTGAGTTTCATACATGGGTGAAAAACTAAAGCCAGAGTTACTTGCAAAATCATTTTTTACATTTATTCACAAAACCCAACACTCTTTGTTCAATTTCCACCTTGTTTTATTCATTTGTGCTACTTGCACAGATGTGCTGAGGTAATCTCTGGAAAGAATTGAGTTAACAAAAAAATGAGGAGAAGCTTATGATGTGGAGTTATTTATGCTTACAGTTATACACTGTGAATACATTGTTGTTTGGTTTTACTGAGCACCACTATGTCCAAAGCGCTGCCTGTACATATTAAGGTTACGGTTCGAATCCTCACAAGAGATATGAAAATAGAAGTGATGAGAAACCTTGCATTAGAAATGAAAGAAGTGCAAATGTACAACAGTGAGAAGATAAAAGAGTAAAAAAAAACTGGATGTGGAAAACGTCTTCCTCCCTTTTCTCCTTTTCTCTCCTCTCTTCCCCCCCTTCCTCTCAATTTCTTTTTTCCCCCTCCCAGGCAGTCCCTTTTTGCCCACATTTGCGGCCCAGTGGTTATGCCGATGTGATTAGAAATCCATTAGGGTCTCCCGTGCAGAAACAAATCCCTGCTCGACATCGATAGATTTTATTGAATTTTGGGACATGTTCCCACTACCCAGAGTAGGGTGGCTCAAGTCCCAACCTTCTTAGCTGCAGGTGATTATGAAAGACCTTGAAACAGTTGTCGGACTTGAATGGTGAAGTCCATTTTGCCTTCTCTAAGTCAACTGATCACCTTTAGTAATGTTGTTGATGATCTGGTAGATTTGAAGCAAATAAAAATAGATTTGAGAGCTTTTCATTTATTTGTGTCTAGCTTTGTTTAAATTTAGCTCTGTATTTCACTGTATGTGGCCTGAAAGTTTGTAATCGCCATATCTTCAGATTGATAGGAGATAGTAATAGGCAACAATAATAATTATCAGTTTTGGAATATTCTCCTGGTTGTAATAATGACGTCTGGTCTCCTGACTGGACAGTAGCTTCAACTATCTCTTTTCCTATTATGTTCTGAATGATGCACAGTAGTCTGGCAAATTTAATTGTGCAATAATGCAACATTCTCTTTTTGCATATGTCCACAATAATACAAACCAAATTATCTTTACACAATCGTGATATGTTGATGCATGCTCGAAATAGAGTTGTTGTGGCCAAGTGGCTAGGGCAGTGAACTAGAAATCCAGTGCAGTTTCCCTGTGCAGGTTTGGAAGCCTACCAGCAATGGTAAATTATTTGAGCGTAGCATAAATAGTCTTTGGATTTAACAGTATTCACCAACAGATATAAACTTGTACAGACAGAGAAATAAAAATGAGTTTTACTTGTTTCAATAATGTGAGTAAACATGAACATAGAGATGCATTTGAGCAGACTCTGAAAAGAGACAAACTTCCCATCGTTAAATTAGATTTAGAATGAAGGGCTTGGTCTGGCTCCTCTTCATATGAAAATCTTTTTCACCAAAATGTTAAAAAGAAGTCAACTGGACTTGCTTGAGGTTGTTTAAAGATGTCTCACTTATCATCCAGAAGAGCCTTCTTCAGTTCTAATGTTCGAGTCGTTAATGATTACTGTAAGAGTCGCCAACCACCCACCTTATAGAAAGCTGTTAAGGTGATCTGCACTCAGGTGTGAATGGATACTGTGGTTTTCTGGGGATGGAAGTTTAATACTGAGATGCAAGTGGCTGATAGATGATGCTCTTAGTCCTCCTCCTCTGTTCAGAGGTCTGAGGTGCGTCTGTGGGCAGCCTCGTTGTTAACTGCTAGCTACTTCCTACCTTCGAATCCATGGATCTACGACGCAACTTCCGATGTTTACAATCCAACCGTGAAGTGTTTCCCAGTTTAGTTGGAACAATGCATGGGAAGTTGCATTGGAAAGTTGTGTCGTTTCAAACGAATAGCATGGAGCTGTGGCTGAATGTTCGTTCAGGAGTGGCGTCAGGTCCTCTACTTCTTCTTGGGGCTTGAAATGTCAGGATTATTATGCACCCTTGTGATCCATGATCTCCCCTACAGCATGAATGAAAGGATGTCATTTTTAACTTTCACCTCACAGTTGAGGTGAAAAGGCATGAAAGTTATGTTTTAAAAACCAATGTTTGTGTAGCCCAGAAGTTTCCAGATTACAGCGTGAATAGCCTACTATTAAATAATTACATTATATTATATATTATTAGATAGATAGATGCTTTAGTCATCTCACAGAGAAATTCACAGTTCCAGTGCAATGGCTTGAAAGATGGTGGAAACACACAGGGACATGCAGGGGTCAGGGAGGATAAAAAATAAAATAAAGAGATAAAGTACCAAACTGTAATACTGTAATAGATACATAAGAGAGAATGCAAGGTGCAGATTATGATAAAATATGATAACAGATAATGCCATCGAAAGTAATTTTTGATAAACTATGAGAGAAAAAAGAAAAACAGAAATATAAGTCACACGGTTACAGTGCAGTTGCAAATGACAGTGTGTAACACACAGTTACACATAAGTGATTTCCTAACTGAAAATAAGTCATCATTAAAGCAGTCCAATTCGAATAAGGTAGTGACCAACAATTGATGAACAAGTGATAAAGAAATTCAAAGCAAATATTGTAAAACACAACTCGGGAATCGGATTACAATGTCAGAAATTCTACTGGGCTACATCTTATCTGCCAGCAAAGTAAACATCTTTATTGTCCTCAGGAGAGTTTGAACCCATACCTAACTAAATGCCAAATTAACACACTACAATGCCAACACTTCCATCTGTCATAAGCCCACCACAGACTGTTATATGAGCTGTAGGGGATATATATAGGCTGGGATGTACACAGAAAAGCCCTGGGGCGGGAATCAAACACGGTTCAACATGGATCAATTTTGAGTGTCTCATGTGAGAGTGAGAGAGGACACAAATCTGATTATTTTATCACTGTGACAATGTCAAACATCAGTCTCCACATGTGCCGTAGCACAGGCTGCAGAAAATGACTCCAGCCATCATGAAGAAACTTAAAAGAAGAAAAGACTGTCGGTCGCACACGTTGGTGTGAATCCAGCCGACCTCCCCACCAACAAAGAGGGGGGAAGAGGTGGAAAGCAAGGGCACAGAGACTATGCTGTGAACAGGAGAGAACAGTATTAGAGGGACTGAAGTGGAGCCATGTCAGCCAGAGATGTTCAGGAGATCGACCAAAGATGATCTCACAGCTGTCCAGAACTGTCCACAGATGACCAAAGGTTTCCAGAACTCCCCAGAGATGTCCAGATGCGTCTGCAGATGTCCACCGATGTCTCGGAAAAGAGCCATCGATGAAGTTCAAGCTGAAGTCGCTTCTGCAGAGATTCAGCAGATCCAGACAGAACCCTGCCCAGCCACTCCTCCACTCCCATCCATCCAGGAGCGGTGATACTGCATATACATCTTACAGATATTAAAGAGTTTGGATGATTAGACGCTAAATTAAATGGCCTGGAATTTAGGGCTTAATCCCAAAACATAATAATATTTAGTAAGATTTCAATAAAATGCTAAACCAATTCTGAATAGTAAATTACTCACAGTCTTCTCTGATGCCTCTCAAGCTCTCAACTGCTGAGCGCCACCAAGCCCTTAAACCAAATTTTTGCAACAGCCCTAATTTCTTAATTTGAGGTCTAAGATAACCACCATTAGACTAAACTGATCACATTGAGTCAATCATTCATCCTTTTCAACTTTTTGCTTCAATCATTCATTCCATTTTGGTCAATGGTTGAGTCAATCCCATAAGCTACCATCAATCTTCCTTTATTCCTCGTTTTTATTTTTCTTTATTTTATTATTTCTGTTAGTTACCTGGTCATTTAGTTTGTCAAACTAATCATTTATTATTAGTTATTTTCTGTCACAAACGTAGTCTGGAGTTATAGTTTGTCAAATAAACATCTCATTTATAAAGAACTTGGTTATTTGATTTGTGTGTGTATATAAAGTAATTGGAATCACTGTTACAGTAGGTCAAGAACTCTGTAGCACCCTGAAGTTAAGAGAATCCTATTAGTTAATGTCACCATCACAAGCTTTCCCTGTTTTTAGCAAAACTGGGTGGCGCCTGATAATTTCTTACTGTTAGTTGTAATTTTTGGTTTATAATCAATAACTTAAAAGATATTGTTCATAAATACATAATTTGATATTAATTGTAATGATTGACTAATTCCTACTCTATTTATGCAAGTACAATGGATAACATGTCGGAGAGAAGCTCACTGCTTTGCAAATGCAGATGAATCGCTTTTGGAGACCAGAATGGACATAGAGAGCCTATATAAATTGGGAATGCGGCTTGGGCCTGCGACTGGCACAGGCCTTGGCCAAGGCAACTGTTGAACAACAATTCCCCTGAAGAACATGGGACGCTCTTGCATTCCTTCCCCCATCACCCAGACACTAAGCTGATTATTGACTCCGTCTGGAACCTGATCAAGGCCGCCTCCATGGCTAATGCTGTGTTATCACCATGATAATCTCCTGCGAACTGAGACTCTGATTGAGTTGCCGGCTCCACGCAACTCTCCAGGCCTATAATACACAAGCTACATTGACACACACACACTCACATTCGCACAGTCATCTACATTACACATTTCACATCCCCTCCCCATCCGAGCGCCTTCACTGCCTATTACCCCGTTGGGCAGGTGAGTGTGGCATCATACCTGCAGGCTGCGGTCACAGCTGGCAGTCTGTTTTCACTGGACTATTTCCAACCTCCCTTCCCTTCCCCTGTTGTGAGTCATGAGGTTTTCATGTTGTCAATGTATTGATTATGTAATGATGCTGTTGGGAGGTGTTTTTCTTGTTTTCACACTGTGCTTCCTACTGGAGCTCAGCCTGGGGAGTGCCTTTTTTTCTCCTCCACTCCCCATGTTATGCTGTCAATTTAAATTTGCCAACCTAATTAACCTAATCCCCATGCATGTTTTTTGGACAGTGGGAGGAAGTCTAATACCTGAACACACAGAGAACACAGTAAGGCCCTGAAGATGAAGCATGGATCGACAATAAACTGAATTCGGTGACACACAGCTACAAACATGGAGCTGTAAATGATTTCATTTTTGTGTTGCCTTACTGTGTAGCTCTACTGTAAACATGTCCCTGTAACGTTAGGGCACTGCAGCTACCGGAGGTACCAGAGCTTCACTTTCTGCTGTGTAACCAAGTATAATTTGAATGGGCCTATGTTTACAAAACAGTTCCTCATAGAGTTCATAGAATCGGTTAAG
>JAQQSB010000879.1:25000-57500 GCA_029721515.1 Synanceia verrucosa | reverse complement strand
TACCTCCTCCCAAACCTCCTCCATGGGAGGATTTCTGCCTCCCAGAGAGAAAGGACACGCTTTCAGTCACGGTGGGGCTGGAGCTCATCCCCAGCTGTCTCAGGGTGAAAGGCAGCACACACCTGGACAAGTCTCCAGTTCATCATAGTGATACATGAGACACACAACCACTCACATTTACAACTGTGAGCAATTTAAATTAAACTCAACCCCCATGCATGCTTTGGATGCAGGGAGGAAGTCTGAGTACTGGTGAGAGAACCCACGCAGACACAAGGGAGAGCATGACAAGCTGCCACACAGGAACAATTCTGTGCCCTGTTGAGCGCGTATCTTCTTGCTGTGAGGCTTAATAAAAGTGCTAACTACTACACCACCGTGCGCCTCCCTTCAGAAATCTTTATTTTTTCATTTCTTTATTCATGTGTGCCTTTAAAGCGAGAGATTCTCAAAATTTTTGTTATGCATGCATAATGCCAATAAAGACTCTTGAACTCTGAATTAGCAGTCCAGCAGGGACAACAGGCAAAAAAATAGCAGTGCATGGAGTCAACCATACATAAACTTGTGTGGAGCACAAATGTTTGGCAGCTCATCACCTCAACATCGTCAACTAACTGCAAAGACTTAAAGTAAGCTTCACCTGAAACACCACTGGAATTTGAACTTGCAGAGCATGAGGTGTTGATCTCAGCCACCTCGCCTACTGTATCTCACTTATTTACAGTAGGCGTCTGATCCAGGAGACCTTCAAGAGTCTGAAAGTATGGGATGAGATGATCTACATGGAGCTATGGCAGCATCTGCATACAGGGGGTATTAGCTCAAATGGAAAATTGCACTTGCTTAGTATGTGAGAGGTAGTGGGATTGATTCCCACATTCTCCATAAAGACAGTTTAGTTTATCTTGGTCGTTTTGAAGGATAGTCTCATTGTTCGTGATCCCTTTATGCAAAGAGTTGGAAACCTTTTTTTGTAACCATCGCCTGGTTTTCACATGTAAACTTTGATATTTGAAATAGTTTGCTTTGGAAACATCCTTGAAGACCTGAGTTGATTATTCAGCAATAATAAAGCATGGCAGGTTTTGGGTATAATAAGGGACAACCCACTCATTAAGTGAAGAATTCAACCAGTGCGAGTTCTGGCGGTGATAGTAATGAATGGTAGTATCCATGCACACCGCACATGTGACATGTTTGGTCACATACAAACACAATATGCAGAAACACGTAATTTTGCAATCGGATATCAGCTGATCATTTATGAATTAAAGTTTTCACGGATAATATACAACAAAGATCATTAGATGGTTTGATGCATACATGTCCATCCAAAACCTCTCTTCGTTCCAAATATTTCTGATCTTTGGTCATGTTTACATGACATGTTTCAAAGACATCAGCGATTGGTACATATACATGGGAGAAGTACATACAAATATTGTAGTTTCCAACAGTGCAAGAAAACATTTATGTGTATTTTTAAATTTCACACACTGTCATAAGCAGGGTAGATTTTATGAGTAGCTACTTGAAGATTTGAACTTAGATGTTGATGAATGCAGAATCCATCAAATTAGCTAGCTGACCAAATTTTGACATTTTAAATAGACAACTGACATATAAGCAATACTATAAACTTATTTGGGAATGTTTTTTCCTTTTCCTAATCCTGCCCTTTCAAGAGTTTTTTCACGGATGGACTTGTGACGCCATAGTTCTTTCTGGCAAACAGAGGAAAAGGTGTGTGTATGTGGTCTTTTCTCTTTTTGGTTTTAAATGGCTGGTGGGTTGACCTCTGTGGTAAACCTCATGCAGGGTAAGGACTGAACAGCCTCAAAACATCAGCTGGAAGAAATAAAAAAAAAAGTAAAGGGAAATTGAATTCAACTGAACTTTTTTTGAATATGTTCAAAGAACCAGAATGAAAAAAATAAAACAAAAAGGCGAGATAAACATACAGCCCAACAATTCCTTGGAAATTTGGGTAGTTTTTGTTTAGAAATTAAAAAGAAGGCACAACAGCAAGATAGATAATGAAATTTAAATTAGGTATTTTCAAACATTGATGGTGGATCAGGGCATGCTGAATTAATAGTTTCAATATATCTATGAAAAGTATACAAGGTCTCAGGGGGGGGAATTGATCTCACCAGAGGGGTTAAAAGAGAGATGTCTTTTCCTTTTTTCTGGTACCTTTATATAGGTCGTTTGATAGCCTCTTTTAACTGTCTATAATAGAATGAGTAGTTTATAACTTTAATACTGTAATGACAATTGTATTTTTTATAATTGTTATTATTATAAATTATAATAATATATTGGTCAAGAGGAAGTGTTCACCAGTTCATATATTAAAAGCTAGAATGCAGAAATGGATTGGTAACAGCATACAGTATGTATAGAGTAGAATGCATAGAGATGTCCACAAAATGCGCCCAAGATCCACATTAACAGGCTACATAGACCAGATTTTCAGGCTTAAGTAACGCCATTTTTCACATGAATATGTATGTGTGAGTGAAGACAGTGTACAAAGAAAAGCCTCACAAGTATGTTTCGCCCTTTAGCCGGATATGATAATATTGTGGTGGCTACGATGCAACGGACGCACAAAATGTGTCTTGAGCTGGAACAATTTATTTACAAAAATCAGACCTGCAGCTACTTATGTTAGCTTGCGCTTGAAATTTTACACGTTCCCACGCGATCAGGGGGGAAAAAGGTGTCATCATTGTTGTTGTTGACGACGCGGTCGGAGAAAGACCTGAGTAAAAACCTGTTGTTTGCAGCTGATTTTGTTGCCGCCCAGGGCAGCTGTGGCCCCCCTCATAGTCTGCACAGATTTCACATGGTGGGGAAGTTCGCTGTTTCTGACATACACCAACAGTCTATGGACCAACATGACCTTTCTCACTCTCCTTTGTCTCTCTTTTTGCTCCAGTGTTGAATATGCACACCGCCCCTATCGATAGTTGCGAGCACGGGCAGGGCAGACTGAGGCAGTCAGAGGTCGCTGACGTATTCCCCCTGTGGGATTGCGAACAAATTGATTCATTACTCATTTTATTCATGAGTCAAAAAAAGCAGCTATAAATGAAAAGCATTTCTGTTAGCAAATTTTTAAATTTGAATTATGGACAGATTCACTTCCATATCCTAGTTAACTGAGGGAGAGTGAACAAGACAACAGTTCTTGTTAAGTGGAAAAAGTTAAGGCTCTTTTCTTTTCTGACTAACCTACAACGTTATCGCATAAACAGTAGCAGCATTGCTAACATTAGCAACAAAGTAGGAATAGAATGCTGCTTTGAGGTGTGAACAACCAGTATCACAACATATTTTGTTGATTTAAACCACTGATCCTGTGTTTAATTCATTTTTACCACTTATTTACTGTTAAAGTTCTGTGTTGAGAGAGACAAACTACCTCTCTAAGACTAGATGTGAAGCAGTCTCAAGTGACACAGCAGAATTACAGTTGAGGCTTCAAGGACACTGGGAGACTGAAGGTGAGGGACGTTAGATCATGGCTAACATTACTGTCTTTAAGAGGCTGTAGGAGTTAAATGTCAAAGCTATTGAAGCTACTGCAACCATATGAAAGTAGAAAAACTAACAGAGGACAAAAGATGAGGTGGGGCAGACACTGTGGACAGGTGGGTGGATGTCAGACATTATTTCATTCAATATTATGTGAACGTTATCAAACCCTTCAATCATTCTAAAGATTAATTTATTAAAGTTTCCCCATTAACTCACTTTTGATCTGATGTCAAATCAAAGACTAATGGCAAGACATGAATAGAGATTAGATCAAGTTAAATAAAGAATTAATAAATCTCAAACACATTCTATTTAGTTACCTTTAGAAACAAACAAAATCAAAATTAAGGAACGAATATCAATTATGAAACAAATATAAAACTAGAATAATTTCTATTTTTTTCATTTCTTTCAATTTTAAAGTGGTGTTAAATGGAGAAATTAGACTATGTGTTTTGGTGTAGTTATTGCAGAAGTAACTTGTCTCCATCTGCTGTTATGAGCTCCTCAGGTCTCTCCCTGCTCTCTCACCTTCACCAGCCCAGTGAAGGCTGCAGCATGCACTGTTTAACTCAGCCACCTGGGCCCATCCAAGGGTTATAGGGAGAAAATTTAGAAATACCAAGGGCCCACGACTGACAGGGGCCCAAAAATAGATAAAAACCAATATAAAATTATTAAACCATCATCATTGAGATATGTACTGTATTTCAAATATAACAATGAAATCAATTTTCTCTTTGTTTTTATGTGTTTTGGGCAGTAAAGCAAAAATTCCATTGACTAAAAATACCCCTCCATATTACCAACCTCCTTAGTAGCACTTAGTATGCGCCGAGCTGCAGTTTCAAAATGTCACTTAGTAAACCAAAATCTGGTTTTCAAAAAAGGGAAAGAGAGAAAAGAGAGAGATGAAAAACAAAAGAAAGGATGTCAATCTCTAACCCAGTTTTTTCACCAAGAAAGATGGGTAGTCTAGTGGTGCAGGGTATTAACGCTTTTTTCCCTGCTCCCAAACCGATGCCCCCGAGTTCAGTGAAACCCCACCCATACCAAGTGTCACCTGTCAATAAAAGTCACCACCTTTACCAGAAACATGGACGCTATGTTGGAGAAGTTTCGCTGCTCACCAGCTGCTAACTCGGGGTTAACTCAGCTAATCTAACTGTAAAACTGTAGTTTAAAAAGGGGAATGAAACCCGGAATTGCTCCACAATCTTTTTGATGCCTCTCAAACTCTCAACTGCTGAACGCCACCAAACCTAAACCCAAATTTTTTGGTCACACCCCAACCCTTATTTTTTGGTCTAGATAACCACTACTGAATTAAACTTGTCCTTTGAATTAATTAATCATTCATCCTTAAACTTTTGTGTAATCATTCCCTTTTTGGTCAAAAAGGGTCAATCCCATGTGTTCACCATCAGTTTTCCCTCTATTTTGTTTTTTTTTTTCCCCAATTTTTTTTGGGTTTGTTAGTATTTTCATTTAGTTTGTAAAACCAATCATTTATTATTAGTTTTTTTTCTGTAATAGTAGTTGTTATAGTTTGTCAAAAAACATCTCATTTATAAAAAAAACTTGGTTATTTGATTTGTGTTTTTATAAAAAGAAATTTGGGAATCACTGTACACTAGGTCAAGAACTCTGTAGCCCCCCTGAGATTAAGAGTTTTTAAAATTAATGTCAAAAAATTTTTTCCTTTTTAGAAAAAACCGGGGGGCCCCCCGATATTTCTACTATTAAAAGCAATTTTTGGTTTATGATCAATGATTTAAATTTTTGTTTATAAATACATAATTTGATTTTAAATAATGATTGACTAATCTGCTCTGCACTATTTATGCTAAAAATGTATGAAAAAAGTTTCTTTTCGGGGGGTTTAGTCAGGGGAAGTTTGTCAAATAAACATCTATTTTTGATAAAGAAGTTGGTTATTTGATTTGTGTGTTTATAAAGCAATTAAAATCACTGGGACCCCGAGGTCCAAGAATCCCCGGAGCTGCTCAGGTTGGAGACCCTATCGATCAAATCTGAAATTTTTCCCCTTTTTTCCAAAAAAACGGGATGGGTTTTTTGGTAACAAAATTTTAAGAGTTATTGATTATAAATACTGATGTTATACAAATGAATGACTGATTATTCATGTGCCACGGGGAGCCCCTTTTGGGTGCTCAGTGACCCCCGTCAGCTTTTTTTCGGGCACTCATCAGCCTGTCTCCCTCCACTGCCCAGTTG
This sequence comes from Synanceia verrucosa, assembly GCA_029721515.1. Classification (NCBI taxonomy): domain Eukaryota; kingdom Metazoa; phylum Chordata; class Actinopteri; order Perciformes; family Synanceiidae; genus Synanceia; species Synanceia verrucosa. Next base: position 51,713 of record JAQQSB010000879.1, on the reverse strand, counting down.
TTCACTGCTCTTGTAGTCATTTCTGCAGTATTGAGCCCCTTTCCCCTTCTGCGGGGAGCTTACTGACCCTACAAAATAAGAAATAAGTCAAGGCTGCATTGTGTTAAATTTATTTGAGTTTGACAAAGGAAATTTTAATTTTTTTCCAAGGTTAGCTGGTTGGACTAGCTACCCTTCCTTCTGTTAGCCCCGCCCGCCATGGTAGTGGGGGTTTTTTGACTGAGCAGAGTTATGGGTGCTTCAGAAGTCCCTTATTTGTGCTGAAAGAAATTCGGGATTCTGGTTTGGGATTGCCCCAAACCGAGGAAAACGAACTCCCCCCTTTTTGAAAAGACTGCAGCTGTCTTAAGGGACAAGTTTTTCCCCCCCACGGGTTTGGGAGACCGAACAAAGTCACCTGAATTGGGGGAAGGGGTCATTTCTGAGAGGCGAATTAACCACGCCACCCTGCCCCAAACCCACCCCTGGTCCACCTCCCTTACCCCCCTCCCCAAATCCCCCTCCCTGCTCCACCACCCCCGATCCACCCCCCCCGATCCACCCCACTCCTGCTCCCCCCATTTTCCCGATCCGCCCACCCCCATGCTCCACCCACCCTGGTCCACCTACCATGATCCATCCACCCTTGGTCCACCTACCCCCGCCCCACCTCCCTCCTGACCCAAACCCACCTGCCCCCACCTACTTTTGATCCGCCCACCATGCTCCACCCCCCTCCTGGTCCACCCCCCCATGCCCCACCCACCCTGCTCCACCCCCCCTTTTCCACACCCACTCATGCTCCACCTCCAAGATCCACCCACCCTGCCCCAATCTCCCCCCTGACCCCACCCACCCTGCTCCACCTCCCCCCATCCCCCCACCATGCTCCACCTACCCTGACCCCCCACTCACCCCAAACCCACCCTGCTCCACCCACTCATGCTCCCCCTCCCCCTGGTCCCCCCACCATGCACCACCCTACTCCGGGATCCACCTACTCCTGATCCACCCACTCATGCTCCACCCACTAAGATCCACCCTACCCTGATCCACCCACCATGCTAACCTACCCTGATCCCCCTCCCCTCATGCTCCACCCTACCCGGGTCCACCCACCATGCACCAAACCCAAATTCCTGATCCCCCCACCCCTGGTCCCCCCACCCCCATGCACCCCTACCCCCTGATCCACCCCCCCATGCTCCACCTACCCCCTTGATCCACCCAAATCACTCCACCTACCCTGGTCCACCCACCATGCCCCACCTACCCTGATCCACCCACTCATGCTCCACCTACCCTTCCACCCACCATGCTCCACCGGGCCCCTGATCCACCCACTCATGCCCCCCTACCCTGGTCCACCCCACTATGTCCCCCCAAAAACAAACTTCCCACCCTTGGGGGAAAATTTGGTAAACCTTGAGTTTGAGGGTTTGGGGAGTATTCAAATTTTTCCAAAGGGGTTTTGGTATTTGATAAAAAATTAGCAAAAACTAACACTGAATTTCTGGACATAGAACTTTCAAACAAACAATCACAAAAATTTTTACTCATATTTTGTCAAGGATACTGAAAAAATCATAACAACAAAAAAATAATCATAAGGGTTTCTTACTACTAACTGTAAATGAAAATTGAGTAAAAGTTTCTACTAAACTGGCATTTATAATACATCATTCAATCAAAAACAACTAAATATTAATCTTTTTTAATCTACCTTTTTCCTGTCAGCCCCAATTGTCATAAACCACTTTCAAAAAAAACCCAAAACAAAAAAATTTTCCATTGATTGATTTATCAATAAAGACAACATGATGGGTAAACAATAACTATCTTGCCCCAGTGTTAACATAGATAATATATCAATGACAGCTCTGCAGTCTGCAACCCATCATACCACATCAACCAAACCAAGCTACACTGGGGGTTTTATTCTTATATTTTTTATTATGTCAAAAAAAAAGCCTTAACAAACGGATTATAAACTGACAAACAACCGGGGGTTTTTTTTTGAAATTAACAAAAGGAAAATTCTGAGTAAAAACCCCACACTTTCAGAGCCAGGGTGTACAACGGTTGGGAAAGGGAGCAGTGTTCCTTTAAAAGGGGAGATCAAAATGATGATTTTTTGTCATCATTTTACCATGTTGATGCTTATTTAATACTCTTAACAATAACTAATATTAGTTTCCCCTTATAAATGCACCGACAGATTTAACGCCTTTCGTTTCTTTCCCCAGACCAGCTGGTCCTAGCTGACCCGTGTGTGGGGTGTATGGTGTATGCATTTGGGGGATTTTGTGGGTGTGTGTATGTGGGTGGGTTAGGTGTTGGGGGGTGTGTGGGGTGTGTATGTGGGGGTGTATGCATTTTGGGGGGTGTGTGCGGGGGGTGGGGGGTGTATGCATTTTGGGGGGTGTGTGTATGCTGTTGGGGGGTGGGGTGGTGTGTGGGTGTGTGTATGGGGTTCATGCGGGGTGTAATAAGCACTTATTGATTTTTGACAATACTTAGTTATTTATGGGTTTCCCAATGTGAAAAGATAATAGAAGGTACAGACAGATCAAAGCAGATTAGAATAAGGGTCAAAGCAGATTAGAATACAGATCAAAGAGATTAGAACAGAATGAAACACAACTGAAGTGTTTAAAAGAAGAAACGCTGCTCATTTAAGTAAAAATTTCAAGTGAAGACAAAAATTTTTAGCTTTGCTGATCCACCCGTCATTCGGGTCAAGTAAGTACACAAATACATAAAGTAAAGCACTCATTAACCAGCTTTTTTATTATTACCAAAACACATTTCACCAATGGTCTGTTCCTGTCAATACAACACTGTTCTCCCAAAATTTTTTAAATTTTTAAAATACCCTTTCCAGTTCAAATTTTATCAAAATATTATATTATTCAAGAAATTACGGGGGGTGGTTAGCACTTCCCCCCACAGCAAGAAGGTACCGGGGTTTTAAAACCCGGTCCGGGGCCTTTTTTGTGTGGAGTTTGATGTTCTCCTGCCCCGGGGCCCTCCGGACCTTTCCCCCCACCATCCAAAAAATGGGGATTAGGTTAATTGGCCTAATTTAAATTGACCGTAGGGTGAATTGGGGTGTGAATTTGTTTCCCCATGTGCCCCCCGCATGAGGTGGCACTTGTCCAGGGGGTTCCCTCCTTCCCCCCAAGACAGCTGGGATAGGTTTCCCGCCCCCCGGGGGCCCCACAGAGTTGTTAGATAATGGATGGGTAATGCGATACATCAACATGTAAGCTGTGTTTGGGGGTTGGGGCCCCCCCCAGCTGTCTTAGGGCAAGGGGACACCCTGGCAAGCTCCAGTTCAAAACAGGACACAAGAGACAGACAAACACTACATTCACACCCCCCGGTTAATTTTAAATTAGCCAGTTAACCTAATCCCCCCTGGGTTTTGGATGGTGGGAGGAACAATAAAAAAAGGGCCCCCGGGGGCTGGGAATCCAACCCCGGGACCTTCTTGTTGTGAGGTGACAAAGGGAAATGTTATGGATTTTTTTTTAAATTTAGGGAGTTCCCAGGGTTGGCTAATGTCCTTTTTTCAACAGTAAAAACCCAAAATGTCCCCCCCAGAATGCAGGTTGGGAAACACAGTGTCTACAAAAATGTTTCTTCTTCAATCAACCACAGGGGGCCCCCGGGGGATCCATTCTTTCATCACTGACTAGTCAATATTTTCCACAAATTTAAAAATTCAAGATGGAACCAATGGGTGAGGTTACACTGTTTTTATATAAAATATGGTAATATTTTTAACATAAATTTCCAAAAACATCAGAGGGGATATAGGGGACAGTCACCCCCCACTCAGGTTCCCGCCACGGGGCAATTTTAAGAACCGGAGAAACCCCCACAGACACGAGGGGAACATGCAAACCCCCAAAATTTAGAAAGGAATCAAACATGGTACAACATGTATTGATTTTTAGTAGCCTGGGGAAAGTGGGGAGAGGGCACAGAGTGTGGGGGAGAGCAGAAAAAAGAGGAAGTAGGGGTCTGATTATTTTAAAATTTTCTTTTTATGTATTGGGCCTGATGATGTTTCCCCTGCCACAGTGTGTTATTAGCAAAAAGCCGTTTTAACACAGAATGATACCATGTAAACTCCAGCATCATAATGAAACCATTTGGGTCTCAAGTGCCCATTCAGTGTTGGGCAATTTTTAACCCTTTCACTCTCTCCCCCACACCTGCTATTTTTTCACATTTTCCCCCTATATGAACAGTGGGGGCGTGTAGCAAGACACTATTAATATGTTTAATTGTGTTCAAAATATCTTTAAAAAATGGTGTTAAAATGTTAATGTTAATTGTGATGAAGAACATAAAACATGTTTAAGATGTTTTTAAAAAAATGGTGGGGACAGGTGCTTTTTAGTTCTTTAGGGGGGCTCACTATCCCACACTTTTAAAACCCCCTGATTTAGAAAAACCACCTGAGCACAGACCCATAGGACACAATGGAAAAAGATGATTGGTTGAACTTTAAAAAAAGGTAAGTCATGGGGAGCCTCTTTGGGCCATGTGCAAATTGGGGTTTTTGGGGCCCCATGTTTTCCTCTGTATCCATGTTGTTTTACCACAGTGCCATTTAAAACCCATAATGCCTTTTCCTAAAACTTTTGGTCATGTGACCTGTTACTTTTCTTTTAAAATATAAACCCCATGAAAAGATTATGTTTTTTACCCATATAAATAACACAATATATATAAAATTTATAACATACCCCAAACATTGTGTTCTGGGACCGTGGGTTGAACCCGCCCCCTTTTACAGGGCAAATTTAAAGGTTCAGTCCATGGACTTGGGCATCCAGGGGGTTTTAATCCCCTTTCCCCAATTGGGGACAGTCTGTCCTTATCATTTATATGTCAAAAATAATGTTACAGGTCCCAAATCTAAACCATGTATACAGTTAATAATAGCAAAAAATCTCTTCTCTGACTCCCGGTGACTCTGTAAAAAAGTATGAAAAGGGAAAAGAGACGGAGACGTGATTTAGTTTCTTCTTCAGCTTCCTGAATAAAATGGGAGCAAGAAAGCCCAGAGAGGAAGCTGGAGGCTCTCTCTGCCTATTGAATAGAATAGAATATAATAGAATTAATTTATTGATCACAACTTGGGAAATTACTATGTAGCAGCAAAGAAATACAATCACAATACAAATAAGAAGATATATATATATAACAAAAAAAAATACAGAAAAATAGAAAATATTACTATTTACAATTAAATTAAATTATAATACAGAAGAGCAGTATTGAAAGTATAAAATAAAAATGTATAACCTGATAAATAATTATGGTTCGTGATGATAGTCAATGTGCAAAAATAAACAGACAGTCGGGTGTAGTCGAATACAGATGAACAAATGAATACGGACTAATTTTACTATCAATAGTGCAAATGAAAATGAACAGTGTATAATATTGTAGTATCAGGATAAAGTCTTATTGTAAAGTGTGATGGCGGTGGCAGGAATGATTTCCTGTATCTGTCTTTCGACAGCGGAGCTGCAACAGTCTGTTTGAAAACTGCTCCGCTGTCTGTCCAGTGTGAGGTGGAGAGGACGATCCTCATTGTCCCTGATGGAGATCAGTTTTTTCAGTGTTCTCCTCTCCACCACAGTCTGAAAAGGATCCAGCTTAAGTCCCACCACAGAGCCAGCCTTCTTGATGATCTTATCAAGTCTGCTGGTGTCGCTGGCTGAAGATGGAGCTGGCAACAACAGACTGGTAGAAGATTTCTATATCTATCTTGTTGCACACGTTGAAAGATCTCAGCTTCCTCAGGAAATAGAGTCTGCTCATCCCCTTCTTGGACACAGCCTCTGTGTTGGATTTCCAGTCCAGTCTGTTTCCAATCACCACTCCTAAGTATTTGTAGTCCTCCACCTCCTCTACCACCTCCCCTCTGATCAGTAGCGGCTGTGAAGGCGCTCCTCCTCCTCCTGGAGGTCGATCACCATCTCTCTGGTCTTGTTGATGTACAGCCTCAGGTGATTCTGCTCAGTCCATTCCACAAAGTTGTCTATCAGTGTTCTGTACTCACCCTCCTCTCCATCACGTGATACACTCAACAACAGCTGAGTCATCAGAAAACTTCTGCAGATGGCATGACTCAGCATTGTATTGAAAGTCAGTGGTGTATAAGGTGAAGAGGAAAGGAGAGAGCACAGTCCCTGTGGAGCTCCTATATCACTGACCACCACATCAGACAGTGACACCGCCCAGACGGACAAACTGTGGCCTGCCTGTCAGGTAGTCAGTGATCCAGGAGATCACTGAGCCGTTGGATCACCCATCACCCGCAGCTTCTCACCTAGCAGCAGAGGCTGGATGGTGTTAAAGGCACTGGAGAAATCAAAGAATGTGATCACACAGTGATCTCCTCATTCACAGTGTCTCCTCCACCATCCAGATGCATATGAGCTCGCTGTAGCAGGTAAATGACTGCGCCATCGACCCCAAATGGGGCTGATAAGCAAATTGTAAAGGGTCCAGAAACATCCTCACCTGTGGCCTCAGCCGGGCCAGGACCAGCCTCTCCAGGACCTTGATCACATGGGATGTGAGAGCAACTGGTCTGTAGTCTTCTGGATCAGATGGCCTTGACTTCTGGGTACTGGAACCAGGCAGGACGCACTTCCACAGGACTGGGACCTTCCTCTCCTGACTCAGGCTCAGGTTGTACAGGTGTCTCAGCACTGGAGACAGCTGGCTGGCACAGGTCTTCAGGATCCTGGGGGTGAGGCCATCCGGGCCTGCAGCCGGGTGCTGGTTCAGTCGTTCCAGCTGCCTCTTTACCTGGCCTGGCGTCACAGTTGGGCGGGGGTGGGTGTTGATGTTCTCCGTGGCGGCGGTGGAGGGGGGGCAGATAGTGTGGTGCTTCACAGGAGAATGTGGGGGGTTGGGCCAAACCATTTGGGAAGGTGTGAGTGTGGGGGGGAATGGAGGTGAGGACGGGGGGCGACAGGAGGTGAGCTAAACCTGTTGAAGAACAGATTGAGCTGGTTTGCTCTGTCCAGGCTCCCTGATGTCTGCCTGTCTTTCCCCTTCATTCCGCAATAATATTGACAGCTGACTGTGTGGTGTGTATGCTGCTGTGAGTCTATTTTGTGAGGTTTGCTCCTTTTGGGCCTAAAAAGGAGGGTGGCAGTTGGGTACCCTTCAGTTTATCTGGAAGGTGGGGTTTTAGTTAGCTGGTGGTATTTTTGTTGTTTTGGGTTCCTTGTCTTTATGGTGCAGTCTCGGCCTTTGTGCAGGCTTTGTTTTCACTTTACTGCCCTGTGTTTGTTTTATTAATAACACCTTAACTTCTATTGCCAATCAGTGTCTCACTCTCTCTTTCTTCAGCCCACTTAACATCAGTTGTTACTCCCTGTCACCCGCTGGGACGTAACATAATTGGGGGCTCATCTGGGATCAAGGAATTTGAGGGACTGACCGTTGACATATAGTGGAGTGTTTAGTGTGTTTATAGCATTTGTGAGTGGCTTTCCATTGTCGGACTTCATTGTGCAAACAGTGGACAACTTCTTTCAGTAAGGTCAGGTGAGTGCTCAGCTGGGCAGTTCGCTGCCTTTCCATCGGGCACGCCGTTATTTTTTGCCTTTTTATTTTCGAGGTAATCCTGGGGAGGAGTTACACTTCTGAGCCCGGCACGCCTCAGAAGATACACAGGTGAGGTTTAGCATTAGGCAGGAACTGAGGAAGTTTGTTTTGAGAGCGCATTGGTACCATCACGTTGCTTGTGTTCAGCAAGTATGGCAGACTTGTATTTGTGTCAGCTTCTACTTTGGGTCTGTTTTAAGATGGCGCCATGAGAGTGGAGCCTTTACAGCAGCTCTTGTACTTTTCTAAGTTTCTTCTTGTTTTTCTAGTTTCTGCCTTTTTTTCTCCAAGTCTTCTTTGTAGCGATTTTGTTTCAAACTATGTGAGGGAGATGGGCATATTCGCTTTTTGCTCATCTCCATTATTTTCTTTTTAATGACCACCATGTCCTGAGACCCCGCCACACCTGTGACCCTATTGTTTACAGTAGGGACCAGCTGTTAGCTTTGTGGGCTAACAGCTGGCTACCAGCCGCCAAAGACCAAACATTCCCTGGGCTGAAGAGGAGGAGACGGGGTTGTCGGGCCGGGAAGGAGCGCTGCAGAAGGAGGAGACGATACAGACACGCCCTCCCATCCGGTCATTATGGGAATGTAAGATCTCACCCAATAAGATGGACGAGCTAGGCGCGCTAACCTGGCATCAGAAGGAGTTTCGCGAGGCCAGCCTGCTACTATTCATGGAGTCATGGCTAACAGCGGTAACTCCGACACTCACGCCGAGAGTTGGGATGGCTTCCAACTCATACGGGCGGACAGGACGGCAGAGAGCTTATAAGAGGAAAGGAGGGGACTGGCTGTGTTTGTCAATGAGAGATGGTGTAACCCCAGGCACATCACCATTAAGGAGCAACTTGTAACCGGACATTGAGCTGCTAGCCATTGGCCTCAGGTCCGCACTATATCCCGAGGGAATTCTCCCACGTCATTGCGTGTGACTGTGTATATTCCCCGCCGCCAGTAGCGATGCAACGTGTGATGTCCTGCTGTCAGCTGTGAACAGGCTACAAACACAGAGCCCCAACGCCCCTGCTGCTCATCTCTGGGGATCACATCTCTGCCGCCCTCTCTGCTCACCTTCACATAATATGTCACCTGTGCCACCAGAGACAATAAAACACTAGACTTTGTTTTATGCCAATACCAAAGAGGCATATACATCCCACACCCTCTCCCCTGCCCAGAGGGGGGGTGGGTGTGGCCAACATTGTGCATATCCAGCCTGTGTACAAACCTCTGGTACACAGGCAGCCAGCTGTGACCCGCATGGTCAGAAGATGGTCCACAGAGGCTGAAGAGGCTCTACAGGACTGTTTTGATTCAACCATGTGGGAGCTCTTCAGTTAGCTAAGCTAACAGCTATGCTGGACAGACCCTCCCACCCCCTCCAGGGCACTCTGACAGCACTGGGCAGCTCCTTCAGCCAGAGACTGCTCCACCCTCGCTGTAGGAAGGAGAGGTACCGCCGCTTGTTCCTGCCTGCTGCTGTCAGGCTGTTTAACCTTCATGTCTGAACTCTTAATCACTCAAACAGCACAGCCACTTTTCATCTGCTACATCTGTCATTATGCCTATGCATATATATATATATATATATATATATATATATATATATATTGATGTGTACATACAGTCATGGAAAAATTATTAGACCACCCTTGTTTTCTTCAATTTCTTTGTTAATTTTAATGCCTGGCTCAACTAAAGGTACATTTGTTTGGACAATTATAATGATAACAACAAAATAGCTCATGAGAGTTTAATTTAAGAACTAAGGATTATTCATTTTCCATGGTTTTCTTGATAATAACCAAAATTACTTAAATTCTTACATCAATAGCTATGGCACTGTACCGCCAAAAACACTACTTTTAAGCATTCCATGTTTTCTTTTTTCTGTTTGCTTAAACACATGATACACACAAGAGTTAATACTTGATTGCATAACCATTGTTTTTGATGACTGCAGCCATGTGGTCTTGGCATGCTCTCCACCAGCTTCTGACATTGTTCTGCTGTCACAGCAGCCCATTCCTGTTGGACAAATTCAAACAAATTTTCTTTGTTTTTGGGCTTGTGGTTCTCCATTTTGAGTTTGATGATTTTCCACAGGTTTTCAATTGGATTAAGATCTGGTGATTGAGCAGGCCAAGGCATTGTGCGAATGCTGTGGTTCTCCATCCAGGCTTTAACTGACCTTGCTGTGTGGCAAGGGGCATTGTCTTGTTGGAAAATCCAGTCATTCGAGGCAGGAAAGAGTTTTCCAGCTGATGGAAGAAGACTGTTTTCAAGGGTAGTCCTGTACTTGACCTGGTTCATTCGGCCTTCACACAATTGCATTTGCCCTGTTCCACTCAGACTGAAACAACCCCAGATCATGACTGATCCACCCCATGTTTTAAATGTAGGGGCAAGACAGTCTGGGTTGTAAGCTTCCCAGGCTTCCTCCTAACCAGTAAGTTGGCTGAGTGGGCATCAATTCAAAATTGGATTCATCACTGAAGAGAACCATAGCCCAATCAACAGTCCAATCCTTGTGGTCTCGAGCAAAGAGTAACCGGCCTTCCTCTGCCTTTCATTGATGAAGGGCTTCTTATGCTCTGTGTGACTTCAAACCAGCTTCAACAAGTCGGTTTCGAACTGTCCTTGCCGAGCAAGTCACATTTCTCGCCAGTGCCCACTCATTTTTAAGGTCCCTGAGGTCTGACGACTTCCATTCCTGACACAGGAACGGATGAGTGCACGGTCATCTCGTGGGGTAGAAAGACGTTTCCTGCCACGGCCAGGTAGCAATTTGGTAGTGCCATGTTCATGCTTGTTTTTTTTTGTTGGAATGAATGGCTGTCTTGGAGATCTTCAGTTTTTTCGCTACCTGTCTCTCACTCATGCCAATTTCCAGCAGTGCCAAGATGGCTGCCTTTGTTGCTTCACATAATTCTTTTGTTTTAGGCATTATGTGAGAGCTGACAACTTCTATATATATAGGTTTAAGCACTGATGGATGTATGCATATATTATCCATTACGTACAGTTAAGTTTTTTCTCTAATATTTTATATTGTGTGTGTGTGTTGTTGATTTTCTGCAATCTGTTCTGGTCTAAGCTGCTGTAAGCTGAAAATTTCTCCATTGTGAGACAAATAAAGGTTTATCTTATCTTATCTTTATCTTGGCTAGGTGTAGGAAGTCTGATTTCTCCCACCATGTGGGAGCTCTTTCAGTGAGGAGCATGGGAGGACATTGACTCACTCACTGACACCATTACGGACTACATAAACTTCTGTGAGGAGAACACTGCACTCTACCAGGAATGTTCGGTGTTTCTCCAACAACAAACCATGGATTACTCCTGACATAAAGGCCTCCTGAAGGAGAAGCACAGAAGAAGAAGGCTTTTTAACTGTTTTTTTAACTGGTTTGATCAGGCCCCTTCCCCCCAACCAGCCCCCTGCAGCAGCCCTCAGCCACCTCCCCTACTGTGGACCCCCTTGTCCCCTCCTCTGACGACTGGCTCCCTAAACATCAGATGACTGCCCTCTCAGTCAACCCCCACCTCCAACTCCCCAGTCTGCCTCCTCATCCCGGCTCCTGTCTGTCTGTTACTGCTGTGCAGGTGAGGAACCAGCTGAGGAAGATGAAGGTGAGGAAGGCAGGCAGGTCCTGACCACATCAGCACCCGGCTCCTAAGGACCTGCTCTGACCAGCTGTGTGACATTGTCCACCAAATGTTCAACCTGAGCCTTGAAGCTGGGCAGAGTCCCACAACTGTGGGAAAACATCCTGCCTTGTCCCTGTGCCCAAGACTCCCCACCCGGTTCAAGGAGCTCAACAGCTACAGGCGGTGGCGCTGACGCCTCATCTGATGAAGACTCTGAGAGACTTGTCCTCGCCCACCCTGGCGGTTGCTAGTGAGCTCATCCGAATTCGACCCGGCTGCAGTTTGCCTACCAGTCTGCATCATGCGTGGAGGACGCCCATCATTCACCTACCTCCTCCACTCATCGCTGTCACACCTGGAGAAGGCTGGGAGCACTGTGGGAGGATCATGTTCTTTGATTTCCTCCAGTGCCTTCAACACCATCCAGCCCATCCTGCTGGGGGACAAGCTGCAGCATGCCGGAGTGGACCACCACCTCACCACATGGATTACAGACTACCTCACAAACCGGCCACAGTATGTGAGGGCACAGAGCTGTGTGTCAGACATGCTTCCGCAGCACTGGGGCAACTTAAGGAACTGTCCTGGCTCCATTTCTGTTCACCCTCTACACCTCGGACTTCACTTACAGCTCCCCCAACCTGCCACCTGCAGAAGTTCTCAGATGACTCTGCATCGCTGGTCTCAGCTGAACATTGATGGAGATGATCGGGAGCACAGGGGACTGACGAGGACTTTGTGGACTGGTGCCTGCAGAACCACCTCCAGCTCAACCCTGGGAAACCAAGGAGCTGGTGGTGGACTTCTGTAGGAAACAACATTCTCCACCTGCACTGATGAACATCCAGGGTACGGACATAGAGAGGGTGACCAATTATAAGTATCGGGTGTTCATCTGAACAATAAACTGGACTGGGCAGACAACACGGATGCTCTGTTCAGGAAGGGGCAGAGCCAGCCTTCCTGTTGAGGAGACTCAGGTCTTTGGAGTTCAGGGACAATTCCTTAAGACCTTCTACGACTCTGTGGTGGCCTCAGCCATTTTTTGGTGGAGTTCTATGGAGTATGCTGGTCAGGCAGCATCTCAGCCTGGGACCTAGAGAGACTGACAGGCTGGTCAGGAGGGCCAGCTCTGTCCTGGGCTGCTCCCTGGACACTCTGGAGGAGGTGGGCAACAGGAGGATGTTAGCTAAGCTAACAGCTATGCTGGACAGACCCTCCCACCCTCCAGGGCACTCTGACAGCACTGGGCAGCTCCTTCAGCCAGAGACTGCTCCACCCTCGCTGTAGGAAGGAGAGGTACCGCCGCTGCTCCTGCCTGCTGCTGTCAGACTGTTTAACCTTCATGTCTGAACTCTTAATCACTCAAACAGCACAGCCACTTTTCATCTGCTACATCTGTCATTATGCCTATGCCTGTGTATATGGATGTATATATATATATATATTGATGTGCACATATATTGTGTGTATGTATGTATATTATATACATAGGTTTAAGCATTGATGGATGTATGCATATATTATCCATTACTGTGAACAGTTTAATTTCTTATCCTGTACTGTGACCAGTTAAGTTTTTCTTAATATTTTATATTGTATGTGTGTGTTGATTTCTTTTCTGCAGTCTGTTCTGTCTTGCTGCTGTAAGCTGAAAATTTCTCCATTGTGAGACAAATAAAGGTTTATCATATCTTATCTTATCTTGATAGGTGTAGGAAGTCTCATTTGCTTGCTGTTGCTGAACATTATGGCATTTCAGTCTCAACCTCTCTCCGTAAACCTGACCTGAAGTCTTTGGTCATAGATGGCTTAGATAGCCAGGGTTTGTTAGTCCTGCCAGCCCCCGAGGGACTGCTTGCAAATGTTTCTGGTATGGAGGGGAGTGATGGTGCAGACGATCACCCAGTTGGGGATGTGACCATCAGGTGCTGCGGCGACCAGTGCTTCTCTTGTGACCCCTCATGTACAAAAACGGGAGGAGAAGGTGTTTACACTTACTCCTTTTGACCCATTATCTGGAGATTCCTCTTCTCCTGGTACTAGAGCTGATGCCTGGTTAAAGGTGCGACTGGCTTGTCTGCAGTTGGAGAGGGAGAGGGAGGAATGTGAGTGGAGCCTTCAAAGGGAGTTGGAGCTGAAAAGGTTAGAGGCTGACACTGCTGTTAAGATGCGCCAATTGGAGCTACAGAGAAGTGAGGCCACTAGCCCCGCCACCTTGGTGTGGTGCCCCCTGCTGACTCAACTCTCACCTTTGATGTTAGCAAGCACATTTCCCTGGTTCCTGTCTTCCGAGAATCTGAGGTCGAGTCTTACTTTTGCTGCATTTGAACGTGTCGCTACTGCTTTGCACTGGCCAACTGATGTATGGGCTATACTGTTGCAGTGCAAGTTAATGGGTAGAGTGCAAGAGGCTTGCTCATCTCTGTTGATAGGAGACAGTCTCATTTATGAAAAGGTTAAGGCTGTGGTTCTGCAGACATATGAGCTAGTGCCTGAAGCTTACAGGCAGCGATTTAGGAATCTCAGAAAAGCCTCAGATCAGTCATTTAAAGATTTTGCAAGGGAGAAAGGTGTCTTGTCTGATCGGTGGTGTGCTGCAGTTAAAGTAAGTGTTTTTGCTTCTCTGCGTGAACTTATTCTTGTGGAAGAATTAAGAAATTGTGTAACTGAGAAAACTGTCACTTATTTAAATGAGCAGAAAGTCACCACTCTGCAGCAGACTCCTCAGCTGATGAGTTTGCCCTCACTCATCAGATGGCCTTCATAAAGCGAGACATGCCTGTGTCTATCTCTCTGAAATCAGGTGGTGAGTCTGTTCCTCCGACATGTGCACCAGGTGGAAAGACAGAGAAGCAATGCTTCTTTTGTCACAAGCCCGGTCATATCATCTCAGACTGTCAAATCCTTAAACGGAAACAGGCAACCACAACAAAACAAACTAAAGATGTTGGGTTGATCAAAATGGTAACTGAGTCCACTGGGGGTCAGTCACCTTCTCTTAAGGAACCTGGTGAGTGTTTCAAACCATTCATCTTTCATACCTTTATGTCTCTTACCGGAAAGCTGGAGAACCAGCCCCCTATTCCAGTGTTACGGGATACTAGGAGATCTGTCTTTATCCAATCTAGTACCCTGCCCTTAAGTGCAGACTCTTATTGTAACAGCAGTTCTGTGGTCAGAGGTATTGGAATGAGTTTTGTGCCTGCACCTCTCCATCAAGTGCAATTGAACTCCAAGCTAAAGACTGGAATCTTTCCAGTAGCTCTCCTGCCATGTTTCCCAATTAGCGGTGTGGACTTTATAATGGGAAATGATATTGCTGGGGGGAAGGTGTATCCTACCCCCGAGGTAGTTGACGTTCCTGTTGTCCAAACCTGATGAGTTAGCCACTCAGCATCATCAGGTGTTGACAGCCAGTTGTCTGACACGGGCGCAAGCACGTAGGCAGGCTGAAGCTGTGGATCTGGCTGACTCGCTGTTTGCTTCTGTTTTGTCTGGGGACAGGTTGCCCCCTGCTGGGAATGTGGTCAACCATGACTCCAGGAAGGTTGAGAGGTCAGATGCTACCTCCAGTGTACCCTTTCCTATTACTCACGATGCTTTGATTGAGGCCCAAGAAGACAACTCATCCCTGGTAAAGTGTTTTGCTGCAGCTACTGCGGGTAGTGGATGTGGCGAGAACCAATCATATCTGGTAGACCAGGGTGTGCTTATGCGCAAATGGGGCTCAAAGCACATGCTGGTGAAGATAGGAGTACTATTTAACAGATAGTTGTCCCAAACAGTCTCAGACAGAAAATATTGGAGTTGGCACATGCAAATGTGTGGTCAGGCCATCTGGGGGTCACTAAAACCATGACCGAATCCTGAAACACTTCTTTTTAGCCTGGATTGAAAGCGGATGTGGCATGTTTCTGCAAAACCTGTCGCACTTGCCAAGTGGTAGGGAAGCCTAATCAGGTAGTTCCCCCAGCTCCACTGCATCCCATACCTACGCATGGAGCACCTCTTGAACGTGTCATTGTTGACTGTGTGGACCCATTGCCTCGAGCACAGGCAGGTAACCAGTTCCTAATAACCACTATGTGTGCCTCCACTCGGTTCCCTGAGGCAATTCCGCTTGAGAAAGATCACTGCTCTGACTGTCACTAAGGCACTAATTGAGTTCTTTACCACCTTTGGACTTCTAAAAGTGGTGCAGACAGACCAAGGAGCAAACTTTCTGTCAAAGATCTTTGCACAGACTTTGAAATCATTAGGAGTGTCTCAGTATCAAGTGCATATCATGCAGAGTCACAAGGTGCTCTTGAACGGTGGCATCAGACTCTGAAATCGATGCTGCGCAAGTACTGCCACGATACTGGGAAGGACTGGGATGAGGGGGTGCCTTTTGTTCTTTTTGCCATCTGTGAAGCTAAGCAGGAGTCCCTTGGGTTCAGCCCAGCTGAACTTGGCTTTGGTCATAGTGTACGTGGCCCTTTAAAAGTACTGAAGGAACAGTTCATGTCTAAGTCGAACACAGCGACTAACGTGTTGGACT
This sequence comes from Synanceia verrucosa, assembly GCA_029721515.1. Lineage (NCBI taxonomy): Eukaryota > Metazoa > Chordata > Actinopteri > Perciformes > Synanceiidae > Synanceia > Synanceia verrucosa. The sequence goes on along the minus strand of JAQQSB010000879.1, from coordinate 35,888 downwards.
TCGTCACCAAGTGTAAGGAGCAGTTACATAGTGCCTCAGGTTTGACAAGAGAAGCTCTCTCTTCTGCTCAAGGTAATATGAAGAGGCGGTTTGACAAGAGAGCAGTAGACTGGCAGTTTCAGCCTGGCAACCAAGTATTGGTTCTTCTTCCTGTGTCTGGCTCTGCCCTCTCTGCCCGCTTCTCAGGACCTTATGTGGTAGAAAGTAAGGTGTCTGACACTGACTATATTATTCACACTCCCGAGAGAAGAAGAAAAAACAGGTTGTGTCATGTTAACATACTGAAGCCCTCCCATTCCAGGAATGAGGATCAGGGGAGACATGGAATGACTCCGGAGCCTGTTGCCCCTGTTAACAGTCCCATTTTGTTGGCATGTACTGAGGCTTCACAAGATGATGGACTGGTGATGCTTACTGATAGTCAGCAGAGTGGGAGGTTGTTGAACTCAGAGTTCCTATCTAACAGAGTCGCAACTCTCTTATTTACATGCATATCATCATGGAGATGTAATTGAGCTGCTTTCCTCCTTTCCGACACTGTTCAGTGACGTGCCCTTATGGACCCATGTGTTGCAGCATGATATTGATGTTGGGTCTGCATCTTTCATTAAGCAACATGCTTACCGCTGTCCAATGGGCAAACGGGAGATAATAAAAAGGGAAGCTGACTTTCTATTGGTAAACGGTTTGGCTAAGCCCAGTCACGGTCGCTGGAGTTCCCCATGCCTGCTGGCCCCCAAGCCTGATGGCACTTCTCGCTTCTGCACAGACTTTCATAAGGTTAATGTTGTGACTGTGCCAGGCTCATTTCCCTTGCCATGCCATGCATGGAGGACTGTGTAGCATAAATAGTGTAGAGCAGGTCAATCATTAATTAATATCAAATTAGGGCGCCAGCCAGTTTTGCTAAAACAGGGAAAACTTGTGAATTTGACATTAATTAATAGTCCCGTAATCTCAGGGTGCTACAGAGTTCTTGACCTAGTGTACAGTGATTCAGTTGCTTCATATACACAAACAAATCAAATAACCAAGTTCTTGATAAATGAGATGTTTATTTGACAAACTGTAACCAGACTACTACTGTAAAAGAAAATAACGAATAAAAAAGTATTAGTTTGACAAACTCAATGACCAGGCTACTAACAGAAATAATAAAATTCAGCAGTTCAGCAGTTGAGAGTTTGAGAGGCATCAGAGAAGATTGTGAGTAATTTACTATTCAGAATTGGTTTAGCATTTTATTGATATCTTACCAAATATTATTCAGTTTGCTGGATTAAGCCCTAAATTCAGGCCATTTAATTTAGCTGCCTAATCATCAAACTCTTTAATATCTGTAAGATGTACATGCAGTATATCACTGTTCCTGGATGGATAGGAGTGAGGAGTGGCTGCAGGTTCTGTCTGGATCTGCAGGATCTCTGCAGGCGACTTCGGCTTGAACTTCACCAGTGGCTCTTTTGGGCATCGGTGGACATCTCTGGACAGCTCTGGACATGTCTGGGGAGTTCTGAAAACCTTTGGTCATCTCGGGACAGTTCTGGACAGCTCTGGACATCTTTGGTCGTCTCTGAACATCTCTGGTTGACATGGCTCCATCTCAGTCTCTCTCTGTCTGTCTCTCCTCTTCACAGCATAGTCTCTGTGCCCTTGCTTCACCTCTCCCCTCTTTGTTGGTGGGGAGGTCAGCTGATTCACACCAACGTGTCGACCGACAGTCTTTTTCTTCTTTAAGTTTCTTCATGATGGCTGCAGTCATTTTCTGCAGACTGTGTCTGAGCAGAGGAGCTGGCTCACATTTTCAGGTCAAAGGAGTAGACAGAGGAGACAAGATGGTCTTGAGGCAGGATGCAGAGTTGGAAGGTTCTGGATCGGCTGTTCTTCATGCCATGAGGTGCTGGGTCCTGAGGAGGCCATTCACAAGCAGCATTCAGAGTCTTTCAGTCATATCTGGAGCAGGTTGAAGATTCTGGAGAGGTTGCTCTTCATGCCATGAGGCGTTGGACCTGCGGTGGGACAGCATGTCTCTGTCTCTGGGTCATCATTGTTTCCTCCGCCTCCCAGCATGTGGGAGAGTGAGAACAGAGATGCAGTGGAGAGGATGAAGACCAGAACTTGACTGGCTGAAGGACTGAAGAAGAATAGCGAGTGCTCAGACCAGCTGAGGCTTTTTATGATCTTTTTGAAGGTCCAGTGGGGTGTGACCACTGGTCCCTCCCCATACCAGGTGCTGTCAGCTTTTGACTTTACAGTTGAAAACTGCCAAAAATGTCATGTCAAAAAGACAAAACATCAACATTTCGGACAGGTCCACAAAAATCGCCAGAAAGACTTTGGCGGCATCCTTAGAAGGCACCTTTGTGGCGCTTTCTTTGCTTTCGGCCACGCCAACCTGCATACACCCCATCTCGCTTGATTTCGAAGCTAAGCACGGTCCGCCCTGGTCGTTACTTGGATGGAAGACCACCTGGGAATACCAGGTGCTGCAAGCTTTTGACCTTGTGGTTTAAAACTGCCAAAAATGTCATCGCATGTCAAAAAGACAAAACATCAACATTTTGGACGGGTCAAAAAGACTTTGCGGCATCCTTAAAAGGCCCCTTTGTGGCCTTTCTTTTTGCTTTCGGCCACACCAACCTGCATACGCCAGATTTCGTCTGATCTCGAAAGCTAAGCACGGTCGGGTCTGGTCAGTACTTGTATGGGATACCGCCTGGGAAGAGCAGGTGCTGTAAGCTTTTCAACTGACGGTGGGAAAACTGACAAAAATGTCTTCCCATGTCATAAAAGAAAAAAACATCAAAACAGCTCCAAGAAAGTCGTCAGAAAGACTTTGCAGCATCCTCAGAAGGCACCTTTGTGGCGCTTGTTCGCCACGGCCACGCCACCCTACATACGCCCGATCTCGCCTGATCTCGGAAGCTAAGCACGGTTGGGCCTGGTCAGTACTTGGATGGTAGACTGCCTGGGAATAAAAGGTGCTGTAAGCTTTTCAACTGACGGTGGGAAAACTGCCAAAAATGTCATCGCATGTCAAAAAGACAAAAACATCAATACAGCTCCAAAAAGTCTTCAGAAAGACTTTGCAGCATCCTCAGAAGGCCCCTTTGTGGCATATGTCTTCGCCACAGCCACACCAACCTGCATACGCCTGATCTCGCCTGATCTCGGAAGCTAAGCACGGACGGGCCTGGTCAGTACTTGATGGGAGACCGCCTGAGAATACCAGGTGCTGTAAGCTTTTCAACTGACGGTGGGAAAACTGACAAAAATGTCATTGCATGTCAAAAAGACAAAACATCAATACAGCTCCAAAAAGTCATCAGAAAGACTTTGCAGCATCCTTAAAAGGCCCCTTTGTGGCTTTTGTCTTCGCTTACGGCCACACCAACCTGCATACGCCCGATCTCGTCTGATCTCGGAGGCTAAGCACGGTGGGGCCTGGTCAGTACTTGGATGGGAGACCGCCTGGGAATACCAGGTGCTGTAAGCTTTTCAACTGACGGTGGGAAAACTGACAAAAATGTCTTCCCATGTCATAAAAGAAAAAAAACATCAATACAGCTCCAAAAAGGTCGTCAGAAAGACTTTGCAGCATCCTTAGAAGGCACCTTTGTGGCGTTTGTCTTTGCTTACGGCCACACCAACCTGCATACGCCTGATCTCGGAAGCTAAGCACGGTCGGGCCTGGTTAGTACTTGGATGGGAGACCGCCTGGGAATACCCGGTGCTGTAAGCTTTTCAACTGACGGTGGGAAAACTGCCAAAAATGTCATCCCATGTCATAAAAGACAAAAACATCAATACAGCTCCAAGAAAGTCGTCAGAAAGACTTTGCAGCATCCTCAGAAGGCACCTTTGTGGCGCTTTGTCTTTGCTTACGGCCACACCAACCTGCATACGCCCGATCTCGCCTGATCTCGGAAGCTAAGCACGGTCGGGCCTTGTCAGTACTTGGATGGGAGACCGCCTGGGAATACCAGGTGCTGTAAGCTTTTCAACTGACGGTGGGAAAACTGCCAGAATATGTAATCGCATGTCAAAAAGACAAAAACATCAATACAGCTCCAAAAAGTCGCCAGAAAGACTTTGCAGCATCCTTAGAAGGCACCTTTGTGGCATTTGTCTTTGCTTACGGCCACACCAACCTGCATACGCCCGATCTCGCCTGATCTCGGAAGCTGAGCACGTACGGGCCTGGTCAGTACTTGGATGGGAGACCGCCTGGGAATACCAGGTGCTGTAAGCTTTTCAACTGACGGTGGGAAAACTGCCAAAAATGTCATCGCATGTCAAAAAGACAAAAACATCAATACAGCTCCAAAAAGTCGCCAGAAAGACTTTGCGGCATCCTTAAAAGGCCCTTTTGTGGCATTTGTCTTTGCTACGGCCACACCAACCTGCATACGCCCGATCTCGCCTGATCTCGGAAGCTAAGCACGGACGGGCCTGGTCAGTACTTGGATGGGAGACCGCCTGGGAATACCAGGTGCTGTAAGCTTTTCAACTGACGGTGGGAAAACTGCCAAAAATGTCATCGCATGTCATAAAAGACAAAAACATCAATACAGCTCCAAAAAGTCGCCAGAAAGACTTTGCAGCATCCTTAGAAGGCACCTTTGTGGCATTTGTCTTTGCTTACGGCCACACCAACCTGCATACGCCTCGATCTCGCCTGATCTCGGAAACTAAGCACGGACGGGCCTGGTCAGTACTTCGATGGGAGACCGCCTGGGAATACCAGGTCCTGTAAGCTTTTCAACTGACGGTGGGAAAACTGACAAAAAATGTCATCCCATCTCATAAAAGACAAAAACATCAATACAGCTCCAAAAAAATCGTCAGAAAGACTTTGCAGCATCCTTAGAAGGCACCTTTGTGGCATTTGTCTTTGCTTACGGCCACACCAACCTGCATACGCCCGATCTCGTCTGATCTCGGAGGCTAAGCACGGACGGGCCTCGTCAGTACTTGGATGGGAGACCGCCTGGGAATACCAGGTGCTGTAAGCTTTTCAACTGACGGTGGGAAAACTGCCAAAAAATGTCATCGCATGTCAAGAAAGACAAAAACCTCAATACACCTCCAAAAAGTCGCCAGAAAGACTTTGGCGGCATCCTTAAAAGGCCCCTTTGTGGCATTTGTCTTCGCTACGGCCACACCAACCTGCATACGCCCGATCTCGCCTGATCTCGGAAGCTAAGCACGGACGGGCCTGGTCAGTACTTGGATGGGAGACCGCCTGGGAATACCAGGTGCTGTAAGCTTTTCAACTGACGGTGGGAAAACAGACAAAAATGTCATCGCATGTCAAAAAGACAAAACATCAATACAGCTCCAAAAAAGTCGTCAGAAAGACTTTGCAGCATCCTTAAAAGGCCCCTTTGTGGCATTTGTCTTTGCCACGGCCACACCAACCTGCATACGCCCGATCTCGCCTGATCTCGGAAGCTAAGCACGGACGGGCCTGGTCAGTACTTGGATGGGAGACCGCCTGGGAATACCAGGTGCTGTAAGCTTTTCAACTGACGGTGGAAAACTGCCAAAAATGTCATCCCATGTCATAAAAGACAAAAACATCAATACAGCTCCAAAAAAGTCGCCAGAAAGACTTTGCAGCATTCTTAAAAAGCCCCTTTGTGGCATTTGTCTTTGCCACGGCCACACCAACCTGCATACGCCCGATCTCGCCTGATCTCGGAAGCTAAGCACAGACGGGCCTGGTCAGTACTTGGATGGGAGACCGCCTGGGAGTACCAGGTGCTGTAAGCTTTTCAACTGACGGTGGGAAAACTGCCAAAAATGTCATCCCATGTCATAAAAGACAAAAACATCAATACAGCTCCAAAAAAGTCGTCAGAAAGACTTTGCGGCATCCTTTAAATGCCCCTTTGTGGCGTTTGTCTTCGCTTACGGCCACACCAACATGCATACGTCTGCTCTCAGAAGCTAAGCCCGGTCGGGCCTGGTCATTACTTGGGTGGGAGACCGCCTGGGAATACCAGGTGCTGTAAGCTTTTCAACTGACGGTGGGAAAACTGACAAAAATGTCATCCCATGTCAAAAAAGACAATATCATCATAACCGCTCCAAAAAAGTCGTCAGAAAGACGTTGCGGCCTGCTTAAAACGCCCCTTTGTGGCATTTGTCTTCGCCACGGCCACACCAACCTGCATACGCCCGATCTCGCCTGATCTCGGAAGCTAAGCACGGACGGGCCTGGTCAGTACTTGGATGGGAGACCGCCTGGGAATACCAGGTGCGGTAAGCTTTTCAACTGACGGTGGGAAAACTGCCAAAAATGTCATCGCATGTCAAAAAGACAAAAACATCAATACAGCTCCAAAAAAGTCGCCAGAAAGACTTTGCATGCATCCTTAAAAGGCCCCTTTGTGGCATTTGTTTTCGCTTACGGCCACACCAACCTGCATACGCCTCGATCTCGCCTGATCTCGGAAGCTAAGCACGGACGGGCCTGGTCAGTACTTGGATGGGAGACCGCCTGGGAATACCAGGTGCTGTAAGCTTTTCAACTGACGGTGGGAAAACTGCCAAAAATGTCATCGCATGTCATAAAAGACAAAAACATCAATACAGCTCCAAAAAAGTCGTCAGAAAGACTTTGCGGCATCCTTAAAAGGCCCTTTGTGGCATTTGTTTTCGCTTACGCCCACACCAACCTGCATACGCCCGATCTCGCCTGATCTCGGAAGCTAAGCACGGACGGGCCTGGTCAGTACTTGGATGGGAGACCGCCTGGGAATACCAGGTGCTGTAAGCTTTTCAACTGACAGTGGGAAAACTGCCAAAAATGTCATCGCATGTCATAAAAGACAAAAACATCAATACAGCTCCAAAAAGTCGTCAGAAAGACTTTGCAGCATCCTTAGAAGGCCTTTGTGGCATTTGTTCGCTTACGGCCACACCAACCTGCATACGCCCGAGCTCGGCTGATTTCAGAAGCTAAGCACGGACGGGCCTGGTCAGTACTTGGATGGGAGACCGTCTGGGAATACCAGGTGCTGTAAGCTTTTCAACTGACGGTGGGAAAACTGCCAAAAATGTCATCGCATGTCAAAAAGACAAAAACATCAATACAGCTCCAAAAAAGTCGTCAGAAAGACTTTGCGGCATCCTTAAAAGGCCCCTTTGTGGCATTTGTCTTCGCTTACGGCCACACCAACCTGCATACGCTCGAGCTCGGCTGATCTCAGAAGCTAAGCACGGTCGGGCCTGGTCAGTACTTGGATGGGAGACCGCCTGGGAATACCAGGTGCTGTAAGCTTTTCAACTGACGGTGGGGAAACTGCCAAAAAATGTCATCGCATGTCAAAAAAGACAAAAACAATACATCTCCAAAGAAGTCGTCAGAAAGACTTTGCGCCATCCTTAAAAGGCCCCTTTGTGGCATTCTGTTTTGCTTACGGCCACACCAACCTGCATACGCCCGATCTCGCCTGATCTCGGAAGCTAAGCACGGACGGGCCTGGTCAGTACTTGGATGGGAGACCGCCTGGGAATACCAGGTGCTGTAAGCTTTTCAACTGACGGTGGGAAAACTGCCAAAAAATGTCATCGCATGTCAAAAAAGACAAAAACATCAATACAGCTCCAAAAAAGTCGCCAGAAAGACTTTGCGGCATCCTTAAAAGGCCCCTTTGTGGCTTTTTTTTTTGCTTACGGCCACACCAACCTGCATACACCCGATCTCGGCTGATCTCAGAAGCTAAGCACGGACGGGCCTCGTCAGTACTTGATGGGAGACCGCCTGGGAATACCAGGTGCTGTAAGCTTTTCAACTGACAGTGGGAAAACTGCCAAAAATGTCATCGCATGTCAAAAAGACAAAAACATCAATACAGCTCCAAAAAAGTCGCCAGAAAGACTTTGCGGCATCCTTAAAAGGCCCCTTTGTGGCATTTGTCTTCGCCACGGCCACACCAACCTGCATACGCCCGATCTCGCCTGATCTCGGAAGCTAAGCACGGACGGGCCTGGTCAGTACTTGATGGGAGACCGCCTGGGAATACCAGGTGCTGTAAGCTTTTCAACTGACAGTGGGAAAACTGCCAAAAATGTCATCGCATGTCAAAAAGACAAAAACATCAATACAGCTCCAAAAAAGTCGCCAGAAAGACTTTGCGGCATCCTTAAAAGGCCCCTTTGTGGCATTTGTCTTCGACACGGCCACACCAACCTGCATACGCCCGATCTCGCCTGATCTCGGAAGCTAAGCACGGACGGGCCTGGTCAGTACTTGGATGGGAGACCGCCTGGGAATACCAGGTGCTGTAAGCTTTTCAACTGACAGTGGGAAAACTGCCAAAAATGTCATCCCATGTCATAAAAGACAAAAACATCAATACATCTCCAAAAAGTCGTCAGAAAGACTTTGGCGGCATCCTTAAAAGGCCCCTTTGTGGCATTTGGTCTCGCTTACGGCCACACCAACCTGCATACGCCCGATCTCGCCTGATCTCGGAAGCTAAGCACGGACGGGCCTGGTCAGTACTTGGATGGGAGACCGCCTGGGAATACCAGGTGCTGTAAGCTTTTCAACTGACGGTGGGAAAACTGCCAAAAATGTCATCGCATGTCATAAAAGACAAAAACATCAATACAGCTCCAAAAAGTCGTCAGAAAGACTTTGCGGCATCCTTAAAAGGCCCCTTTGTGGCATTTGTCTTCACTTACGGCCACACCAACCTGCATACGCCCGATCTCGCCTGATCTCAGAAGCTAAGCACGGACGGCCTGGTCAGTACTTGATGGGAGACCGCCTGGGAATACCAGGTGCTGTAAGCTTTTCAACTGACGGTGGGAAAACTGCCAAAAATGTCATCGCATGTCAAAAAGACAAAAACAAATACAGCTCCAAAAAAGTCGCCAGAAAGACTTTGCGGCATCCTTAAAAGGCCCCTTTGTGGCATTTGTCTTCGCCACGGCCACACCAACCTGCATACGCCCGATCTCGCCTGATCTCGGAAGCTAAGCACGGACGGGCCTGGTCAGTACTTGATGGGAGACCGCCTGGGAATACCAGGTGCTGTAAGCTTTTCAACTGACGGTGGGAAAACTGCCAAAAAATGTCATCCCATGTAATAAAAGACGAAAACATCAATCCATCTCCAAAAAAGTCGCCAGAAAGACTTTGCGGCATCCTTAAAAGGCCCCTTTGTGGCATTTGTCTTCGCTGACGGCCACACCAACCTGCATTCGTCTGATCTCGGAAGCTAAGCACGGACGGGCCTGGTCAGTACTTGGATGGGAGACCGCCTGGGAATACCAGTTGCTGTAAGCTTTTCAACTGACGGTGGGAAAACTGCCAAAAAATGTCATCGCATGTCAAAAAATACAAAAACATCAATACATCTCCAAAAAGTCGCCAGAAAGACTTTGGCGGCATCCTTAAAAGGCCCCTTTGTGGCATTTGTCTTCGCCACGGCCACACCAACCTGCATACGCCCGATCTCGCCTGATCTCGGAAGCTAAGCACGGACGGGCCTGGTCAGTACTTGATGGGAGACCGCCTGGGAATACCAGGTGCTGTAAGCTTTTCAACTGACGGTGGGAAAACTGCCAAAAATGTCATCGCATGTCAAAAAGACAAAAACATCAATACAGCTCCAAAAAGTCGCCAGAAAGACTTTGGCGGCATCCTTAAAAGGCCCCTTTGTGGCATTTGTTTTCGCCACGCCACACCAACCTGCATACGCCCGATCTCGCCTGATCTCGGAAGCTAAGCACGGACGGGCCTGGTCAGTACTTGGATGGGAGACCGCCTGGGAATACCAGGTGCTGTAAGCTTTTCAACTGACGGTGGGAAAACTGCCAAAAATGTCATCGCATGTCATAAAAGACAAAAACATCAATACATCTCCAAAAAGTCGCCAGAAAGACTTTGGCGGCATCCTTAAAAGGCCCCTTTGTGGCATTTGTTTTCGCTTACGGCCACACCAACCTGCATACGCCCGATCTCGCCTGATCTCGGAAGCTAAGCACGGACGGGCCTGGTCAGTACTTGGATGGGAGACCGCCTGGGAATACCAGGTGCTGTAAGCTTTTCAACTGACGGTGGGAAAACTGCCAAAAATGTCATCGCATGTCAAAAAGACAAAAACATCAATACATCTCCAAAAAGTCGCCAGAAAGACTTTGGCGGCATCCTTAAAAGGCCCCTTTGTGGCATTTGTCCGCTACGGCCACACCAACCTGCATACGCCCGATCTCGCCTGATCTCGGAAGCTAAGCACGGACGGGCCTGGTCAGTACTTGATGGGAGACCGCCTGGGAATACCAGGTGCTGTAAGCTTTTCAACTGACGGTGGGAAAACTGCCAAAAATGTCATCGCATGTCAAAAAGACAAAAACATCAATACAGCTCCAAAAAAGTCGCCAGAAAGACTTTGCGGCATCCTTAAAAGGCCCCTTTGTGGCATTTGTTTTCGCCACGGCCACACCAACCTGCATACGCCCGATCTCGCCTGATCTCGGAAGCTAAGCACGGACGGGCCTGGTCAGTACTTGGATGGGAGACCGCCTGGGAATACCAGGTGCTGTAAGCTTTTCAACTGACGGTGGGAAAACTGCCAAAAATGTCATCGCATGTCATAAAAGACAAAAACATCAATACAGCTCCAAAAAGTCGCCAGAAAGACTTTGGCGGCATCCTTAAAAGGCCCCTTTGTGGCATTTGTCTTCGCCACGGCCACACCAACCTGCATACGCCCGATCTCGCCTGATCTCGGAAGCTAAGCACGGACGGGCCTGGTCAGTACTTGATGGGAGACCGCCTGGGAATACCAGGTGCTGTAAGCTTTTCAACTGACAGTGGAAAACTGCCAAAAATGTCATCGCATGTCATAAAAGACAAAAACATCAATAC